>OMLM01002849.1:59300-74639 GCA_900302695.1 Helostoma temminkii
CGTATCCTAATCTGTGTTTAATCCTAATGAGCAAACGTCAGCACAGAGGTGATTCAAGTACACAAAGTCAATACTCAAGTAAAAGTGCAAATATTGCCCACTTCAGTTTAAATAGTTTGTCTATATATAGAAGTATAAACAGATTTGTTTGAGAAACTCTTAAAGGTGAAAATATATGGCAACAATTTGTTACCTACTGACTGTGGAACAAAAACAGCAGACAGTAAAATTTGGACAGATTTTTTTATCCACTTTATACAGTAACAGGAGGTTAATCCATAAATGATGCATCAGGGTTAATATCTATATTTGGTTTAAAACCTGCAAAAATAATTAGCAATTAATGCTCTAAAATAAATGTAGTGGAGTAAAAGTAAAAGAACATAAATGAAAAACTCCTGTAAAGTACAAGTACCCCAAAATTATACTTAAGTAAATGTACTTAGTTACTTACAGTACCACCAGTGTGTTAGCATGCTATCGCTCTAAGAAGATGAACACAGGAAAAATCACCTGCTGAAAATCAGCCTTTTAGCATAGTCATTGTGAGTATGTGTGCTGATGTCAGCATTTAGACCAGAGCACCTGCATTTCTAAGAACAGCCTCCAGGGGCAGCTAGCAAGGGTGTTCCTTAGGTTTGTTCCAGTTTTAGAAGTTATGTGATGATCATGCATGGAAGAAATTGTGCAAAAATGTGTAATTTAGGCACTTTTCATTTTCCCTACGTATAATACCTATATTTAATTTTTTTTTAAAGTTCAGTGTTACCTTGGCTCTGCAGTAAGTACCGATGAACCCTCAGACACTGTAAATATTAGACTGCCTAGGGTTAGTAAGTACCTTCAAACATAATGCATACACAACATATCCTAATCCGTGTTAGCTTGCTAACACTGTTAGGTGATGAACACGGTAAACAGCACCTGCTGAAAACCAGTATTTTAGCATAGCCATCTTTCTAAAGCCAAACATGTATGTTAAAAAAAATCCACTCCTGTTCTGTTTCTTCTGCTTCTGTTTATGCAACCAGTAAATGTCTCCTCCAAGGGTACTGAAATTAGACTACAGGTCTAGACGACAACATCATTGAATGATAGATGTAATTATTGTGTCATTTTAATGAATCATGCAGTGATAAAAGCTGCAGATGAGAGAGCAAACATATTGTGTTTTGAAGGCCCCTCAAAATCGTATGCTGATTAGAACAGAGGACAAAGGCCACATAGAACATCTGCTGACCTACTCTGGCAAAGACACAAAACACACAGACACACACATGCACACACACACATACAGGGTAAATATACTGTAAATATATAGACTTATACTGTAAATATAGCCTTCTGTATGGTTTTAGATCTGCCAGTGTTACTCATTAGTCTCTCCTAACTGTAGAAAGTCAGTTTACTCATAATAGGTAGTACTACTCACTCTGCATCTGGAAAACATAACCTTGGTGATGTCCTCAACAAAGTCTGCATTACAAACTGGAAGTCTGAATTTGAAAGATGTAGGCACTTACCAGGCAATGGTGATGTAATGAAATATGGTTTGTTGCACCAGTTCCTCAACTTTATGGAAGTACACAACTAAGTTGTGGTATTATTCCTTTAAGAGCTGAGCTTTAGTCTTTTGACACACTTTCTGCAGATTGCTGTGTCAGCCCCGGCAGGATCACGTATCGTCTGCGTCTGCACATTTGTTGTCTGTGTTCTGTCTTGTGTTTCTATGTCAAGCGACCCACGTGTTATTGGACATGAGGTCAATCTTAATGTGTTTTTCCAGGTACACTTGCAGACACAGCAGGAAGTGAAAAAGAGGATGCTGGGAATGGCCATTCATGTGGTGAAGAACGACGGTGTGCTGGCTCTTTACAATGGCCTCTCTGCCTCCCTCTGTAGACAGGTATGGTGTCCTTACTCTAGATGAGCAGCAGAATAGCCATGTTCTTACTCTCAAACATACTGAATAAGAAAACACAAGTACAATTGAACCCACATGTTTTATTTAATAGTTTAAAGGCCCTATCACTACTTTTTTACAAATTTGTAAAGAAATTAAGTGAAGGTGGGACAGGATGTGTTGTCTCTCACCTGTTCTATTTCATTTTCTGTTCCTGGGTATCATACAGGCCTCCTGTTGTTATTTCAGAGAGACTGCAACATTGTTGTTGCTACAGCCTGCAATTCAGCCCCACCTGCTAGCTAGCTAAAGAGCAGGGCCAAGCACAAAGTTCTCATCCTGCATAGCAGAAGAGTTGCAGCTATTTTGGTGCATGTGAACGATCAATACAAACAGCAGCAAGTGAGAGAAAGAGAGATGACACACAATCATTCCTTCATTCACACTACAACAAAGATCTGCTGTGATTGGTGCAAAAAGTTAAATGACAAAATATCTGCCATAACATAAGACTAATTAGTTATTAATTAGGCTTTTAAAATACTAAAATATTGACTTGAATATTACAGCCTTAGCTAGACAGTGCACAGTTTGATGTTAATACAAACATCTTACACAAAATCAGAAATAAATACCCACAATTATTTTACAGTATTTTGAAAGAATCAGTGCCTTAACATGGAACTCAGTAACCTGATTACAGTTGACTTTCTCCCAGAGAATGCAGATTCCCCCGGCATGTAAACTTGTGACCGGGTTTCTAATGGGCTTTTTACACGAGTGCATGTGCAGAACAAAGGCTGCTGACACTTCTCTATCAGCAGAGGAGCTAGATAAAGGAGGAGATAAATGAGAGAATCTATACACCTGTGATGGTGCCTTGTTTTTAAATCAAGTCCATCTAAAGAAACTGAAGCTATCGCAATCCTCTACACGTCTGAATAAGTTTCACTTTCACTGGGCATTTCTTTAATTCAGTCAGTTTGCACATTGAAATTCAGCGCTGGCCTGTCTGCATATCTTTCTCAGTGCAGTCAGCTCCCCTGACTGATCAGTCTGCTCTGTCTCTGTAAACTTAAACTGTGAACCATGCTTCCAAAATTAGCCAGAGTCAGAGGAGCAACCAGATTACTCTTCTGCTGCATGTATACGTGGATTTCCAGTAATCTGGTTACTTAACTCCCAGGTAATCTCATTCCCCGATTACCAGAGCAACCCGGCATCCTTAAGTAATCTGATTTTTCAACTGCAAACACAACTGTAAACACAAACAATGACCTAATACTTTTGCTGTTATAGCCCAGTTTCAGAATTTGACTTGTAAG
This sequence comes from Helostoma temminkii, assembly GCA_900302695.1. Lineage (NCBI taxonomy): Eukaryota > Metazoa > Chordata > Actinopteri > Anabantiformes > Helostomatidae > Helostoma > Helostoma temminkii. Next base: position 62,529 of record OMLM01002849.1, read on the forward strand.
ATTTATTTGAGAATATGAATTCATTCATTAAGAATATGTTTTGTGGTAGAGACTAGAGACACAGGAGAGACAAGAGATGGAAGAGACATTTCAGACAATTAAGACAGTTTTTCAAGTTTTTTTTAAACTTGAATTTATAGTCTTAAGTTCGTTTTGATTCTTGGGGAGTCTTTTGAAATTAGTTATAGGGCCTTTATTATTTCAGTTCTGAAATGAATGCAAATAAAATATGGAATATAGAATCAAATATTTGACGATAAAAAACAGAAAAAACCATGCTGGACACCTGTGCTAGCATTAACAAAAGGACTATTTAAAGAAGTGATTGAAAAGTTCAAAGCTTTCTTCTGTTTTCTTCCAGAGTGGAGTGACTTTTCAATGCGTGTTTAGTTCAGTCACTCTGCACATGTTTGTGGAAAATGGTAATTATCTGTAAATCCTGTTGGGTGGATTCCAAAATGACTAAAGTGAACTTTCCTGTTTTTAGATTGTTTGTGTTGTCAGATGCTTCCTCCTAGTGGTTGAAAAATGGAAATGAATCAGGATATATCAAATATTATTTATTAATTTTTCTCCTCTCTTCTCCTCAGATGTCTTATTCCCTCACCAGATTTGCCATCTATGAGACAGTGAGGGACATGATGGGGAACAAAAACCAAGGGCCCATGCCTTTCTACCAGAAGGTCCTGTTGGGAGCCTTTGGAGGTGGGAGCACACACACGACCTGACCCCATCCCTCTCTCACACAGACACACACACACACACACACACACACACACACACACACACACACACACACGTGCAGCAACACTAAAGCTGGATTATGTGCAAACAGATTTTCTCTGCCAACAGGTTTCACTGGCGGGTTTGTTGGGACACCAGCAGACATGGTGAATGTCAGGTAACATGCCTTAAAAATGTTCACATTGCTAGAATTATATGCACAATTTCTCTAAACAGTTACTTTTACTTTTTTTTACTTTTGGTCCAACACAGCAAATAGTGGAATCCAAAGAACTGAAGTTTTTTTGTTTGTAGGATGCAGAATGACATGAAGCTACCTCCAGAACAGAGGAGAAAGTGAGTGTTGTTTCTTACTTGGGTTTAGACATAAATATCTAAATATCTTTATCTGATTTAACTTTGAATTGTGTGTGTGTTTTATTTTCAGTTATAAACATGCCATCGATGGACTCTTCCGAGTTTTCAGAGAAGGTAACTGCAGAGCAATGTCAAGTATTGAACGTCATATAAAATATACTGTAACATCATGTCTGATTTTTGACGATCCTGTCCTGCAGAGGGAGTGAGAAAACTGTTCTCAGGAGCCACCATGGCCTCCAGCAGAGGAGCGATGGTTACTGTAGGACAGGCAAGTCACATTATGCAGTTTGTGAAATCGACAATCAGTAACGATCAGTAACCTTTGAGGTAAATCTTGGCACTTAAAAAGTGAGAAGCGAAGCTCAATGCCTGTAGTTTGTACAGTACAGTAATCATCCCTACCGTCCTGTAGTAGCTATGTAGTGTAATCACAGTGTCTGCACTTTTTTCTCTTAAACAACTACTAGTAAATTAGAATTCTAATTAGTAGTGTTCATGGGTCTCGCAATCTATCTGTATATCCTTTTTAATATATTCAAATTTATGTAAATTATAGGCACATTTTCCAATACTGAATCCATTTCCTAGTTCAATAGGCTACAAATGGTCCCATTAAACCAATGAATCACACAATAACCTTGTTATCACTGGCGAACAAATCCACATGAAATTTACTTCAGACTCTAGCACTGATAGAACCGTTCACCATACTATAATAATACTAATATATGTTGACAAGAAATGTATTGAACATGCTCTAAAGGTATGGATGAATATGTATTAAATGACAGCATCATCTACTTTATCGTACTAACTGCTTCATACCTTTAAGTGATTTAGAGTCATTTTCTTATCATGTATATAGTATCTGTAGAAATATACCTGCTTAAACTAAAGGCAACTGGACTTGGCACTGATCCTAATAACCTAACTGTGGTCCATGTACATTCATGGCATCTACATAGTATACAGGTGTGAGTTTACATACAACAGGTAATTAATCACATTTCTCCTTTACTTTGGGCTTATTTTGGATTCACAGGTTTGAACTGTATAAAGACAGAAGAGACGGCTCCCTGACTTTTTCTTATGTGATGGCAGAGCTGACTGACAGTGCTGTGAGAGAGACACAGACACTTCTTTTCACAGCACAAACTGTGCAACTTAAACACACTCACGGTGCAGGTCCTGTGATATCACGTGATGTCACGTGATCACGTAGAGACGATGCATTACTGTATATACCAGATACTGTACTGTTTTAGATTCACAATTGTTGAAACTGGATCAGGAGATTGACATTACCACAGTACAGATGCACGAGCCTGTAACATTATCTGGACAAGGTCAACTCTAAAGCAGTGCATAATTGTATGACATAGATATATACTTTTTTTTTTTCTTTTTACTGTTGATGTCACAAAGTTTCTCTTTCTCCTCTTATTTTTTCCACCTTTAGTTGGCGTGTTATGACCAGGCCAAGCAGCTCGTGTTGGGAACAGGGTTGATGGGAGATAACATGTTGACACACTTTCTTTCCAGCTTCATTGCTGTAAGTATGAGGTTGTGCGCGTGTGTGTGTGTGTGTGCCTGCTGGAAGCCAGATTGAGACGGTGCAAAGGCTCTTTTTGTTAACTGATCTCATCTTGCGTCAACTGTTGCTCTGCAGGGAGGCTGTGCAACGTTCTTGTGTCAACCTCTGGATGTACTAAAGACCAGGCTGATGAACTCAAAGGGAGAGTACACAGTGAGTAGATCCCTTTTCATTCTCTCTTCTAATCCTTTAATTCCTTTTGTATCTGCATCTCCTTCTCTCTGTGCTCATTCTAACTCAGTGTGTCTCTCTCTTTCAGGGGGTGACGCATTGCTTACGAGAAACTGCAAAGCTGGGTCCGCTGGCATTTTACAAGGTAAAAACTGCCCTACAGTACATTCTATAAATTAACACTGTTACTTTAGTGCTGCTGTTAGTGGCACTTTTGATTTAAAGAAATACGTTCTTTACAGCTGCTTAGACGTATTATTATTTAATGAGTGTCAGTCAATATAACCCTTTGATTCAGTCTGCTCCGTGGCTGTAGTACAACACTGAAAGAAAAGCTCTTAGCTCTGGATGAAAGCATTTAATTGTGGGTAGCCATCGACTTTGAAACAACTCGGCATGGAAAGTATGAACCATTAAATAAATCTGTTAATAAACTATTTACATAGAGACAAATTAACTGACATATCTTAAATTGATTCACCTCAACTAACGTACAGTTATTTAACAAAGAATTTAGTGCTTCTCTTTTTTCATGTGACGATGCACGAGGCTTATTGTGCACACGTAAAACAAATGCAATTAATGATAAAGTTAAAGCAAACTGTTTGCTGTCACTGTCCTGACTGCTGACCTGTACATTTCTCAAAGTTGGGATCTCTTTCTGAGGAAGTAATATGGCCTGGCTTAACCACAGGCACCACAGAAATCTAATTTAAAGGATGGTCTTTGCTGCAAAGACACAGCATCCTGCCTGTGATGTTTTTATGGGGAAGTGTTTCAAGAGCTCTGAAGTTAACACTACAGTGATGCAGATTATTAACTTATTATTATTTGCATTCTTGACAAATCATCACTAAATGATTTTACTTTGTTGGTCTGGAATCTGATAAACATGACCTGTCACTACTACAGTATTTAATATGTAATTAACACTATGTTTCTCTGTGATTAGAATTTTACCCAATAATTTCAAATTTAAAAAATCCAAAAAATGTACGTTGACAGATGTAATGGGAAAAAAACTAATAACTGAATGTAACATTTTGCTGCAGGGTCTTGTTCCCGCAGGGATCCGCTTGATTCCCCACACAGTGCTCACCTTCATCTTCCTCGAGCAGCTCAAGAAATACTTTGGCGTTCGCATCATCTCCTAAGCATGCTCTGGGACCTCCTTACACACAGCCCAACACTGTTACTGTCGATCACATGACCACATCATCACTCTGCCCTCTATGAGTTACAAGAAAGAAAAGAAGAAAGGAAAGAAGTAACATGTACATGTTTCCTTCCGCTTCTGCTTTACCTCTCACACACTAAATCATTTTATGATCAAGAGCAGCGAAGTACTGGAACAAGAAAAGATTCCCCACATTGAAAATATGATGCCAAGAAATGTGACACTAAATGTAAAGATGCTGCCATAGTGTTATTAAAACCTCACAACTAGATTTAGGATTAACTCTAGCAGATGTTTATGTTGTTTTCCATTGCCATTTCAGGTACAGTTACTTATGTTATAGGACGAGAAGTATTCAGATGAGGAGCCCCCAACTATTAATCTCATAATAATCATAATGATGACGACTTTAATTAAATCTAGATAACATTTTTGATATGTTTTAATTTCACTTAAAGCGCAAACATCTGTGTTGTGCAGTGCTTTCAGGGCACCGCTTTCACAGTAGTAACAGCAGTTGTACAAATTAGAACTTTATTGTTGCTATACCGGGTAGTATTTCTGAAGTAACAGTAGTACTAAAGGTGGATGTGTCCTAAAATCTCTCCCTTTTCACTAATTCACTGCTCCATATAATAAACACTTTCCAATCGTCATATAGCGTCATCACTAATAACTGCAGGATTAAACTGCAAACAGTAAGAATTCTCACTCAACATTTGGACACCACTGCTGAATAGGGAGTGATTTTGAACACAGTCAGTGTAGCCTTGTCATCAGTGCCATTCTGACCAGTCGATAGTATTTCCCAGAAACCACTGCTAAAACATCAGTGAACGAGTTACGTATGTACTATTAGTTATCATTCCCAATGGTGGTGGGAAAATGTGCACCCTAAGTTTTACAGTCGATTCGTTTGTTTGCTAATTATTAGTTTATTTTAGCTGTTTCAGAATCAGTTTCATTGTGTTTTACTGTACCTGATTCTCATTTACTTCATTCCACTCCAGTTATAATTTCACACTCAACTCTGTCTGACAAGAGGACCAAGTTTTGTTTGCAGGATGTTTGTGGGGAAACTGTGAAGCAGAAAGAGCAGACTGCTGAAGGTACATTTGGCATTAGCTCTTTTAGTTTTCCCAGTCCTGGTGAAACTGTGATTGAACACTGAGTCTCTTAAAGCTCTTACTGTTTGAATAAACATGCCTGTCGAGGATCCTGTGGAGAACTGCTGTACAGTGCAAGTGTGTCTAGCTTGTCCATCTGTGATGTCACGATCTCATCTGACTAAAGTCGGACTTTATGACTCAGGATGCTCTTCTGTTTTATTAGGCACTTGTAGTAAATAAAATAACTAAAATACTGACAAACGTGAATAGAAACTGTACACTAAAACATGTAGTAAAAATAAAACTGGATATGTTTGCAGATGTCTGAAATTAAAATTGTAAATGATTCCAGATAACTTGCAGCGAAATGAAACTTTGTGCCGTACCTGATGTTTACAGAAGCCTTGCCTTACAGTTTTGTCCTGCAGGGGGCGGTGTGGTAACATGTGAGGTATCCTCTCTTACATCCTCAGAGGTTCTGCACCTTCATCCCAGGACACTATAAAACAACCTAAGCTCAAAGCAACTTCAGACAACAACTCTGTTTGCCTGCATGATCTTATGTTCACAAGTTGTTCAGCAGTATGAGGGACCGTATTGTAGATCAGCCACCACACTGGTTAAAGCCAACTGTGCTGAAACTGGAAGGACCCACAGTTTTGGGTGTTGTGAATTTGTATTTCATAGCTAATTAACAAATGATTTTGAGATTAAAATACTAATGAAACACTTGCATCTGTTTTTCTGCTACGTGTCTGTTTTAAAAACATGTATCAGCCTATGCAGTGGACCACATTTGAATAATTATTCTATTAATAATCAGATGACTTACAACACTGATCTGTGTTAAATCCACATTATAAAACAAACAGAGTGGTCTTTGTGTTTGTGGTTTCTGTTGCCACAGCATCAATTTGGGACGCCTGCGGCAGTGACTGTGAATCAGGCTCCCCGCTCTTCAGCCTCCCAGTGTGCACCATGTGGCAAGACCATTCATGGTTAAGTGGTGATATTCAGCTGTAATGATAAATGGCATCAATGTGACTCCATTCCTCTGCCTAGATAACCATACATTAGCTGCCTATCCCTTTATTAATGCCATCCATCACATGCAAAGCATTAATGGCTTTGACCATTCACCTGTACCATCACATGTATGTGTGGGAATTTGGGAACTTTATACTTCTGCATGCACCACGTTAGTTTTCTCATTCTCATGGGGGCTGTTTCTCCACATCCATGGTATATGATGCGTAAGAACAATTAGACTTTAGCTCTGCTTATTACAGGAACCATCACACTATCATGGAAATGCTTGCAGAAACAATCACTGATTTCATTGTTTTGGAAAATATTTGATCCGGCTCATTTTGCTAGTTAAAAAACCACCAAAGCAGAAAATGCGCTTTGTTCAGGTCAATCAATAGCGAGAGATTCAGGGTGTGAAAGCTTCAGTGACACATTGATTGTTCAAAAAGAAACTCCACTGAATTTGCTTTGTTTCAGAAGGACAAGTGAGAGCTCGTATTTTTTAGGGCTGGAAACAAAGAATTATTTTGTTTCTGCAGCTATTTAGATTTTTTTAATGCACAATGCACACTAATTTAATGCATAACTTTGTGTATTGAAATTACCAACAACAATTGTGATATACGTGATGGCTTAGTTTCACATACAGTTGCACCTGCTGAAATTATTCCCCCCAAACAGAATCAAATCATCCAGCAACAGAAATGGGGTAGAAGGTACATTATTAATAAAAGAGAGGTATGTTTTCTTAAAGGGACATGTTATTTTATGAGGAAAGAAAAGCTTGTTTGTTTCTTCATGTCAGGACTGGCATATAATTATACTTTTACATTTGCAGTGGACAGAAATGAGAAAATCGTTTGCTTCTATTTCATTTGATTTTAGTACACAGTAATGAATGTGGGTTCATCACATGTACCAATATATTTATCCTCATGATTAATTGTGTGTTCTTAGCTGCACATTCTGCACAGAAAATAATATAACTGTCATGGTATTTTAATTAATGTTCAACCTTTTACCAACAAGCACAGAGAAAAGAAAAGAATGAGATAATGTATTAACTCCGGCTTTTATAACAAGTGTTTGGTAAGTGTTGTAGAAATGATATGAAGGACATTGCCATTGGAAAAAAAACATGCATTCTTGAATTCTTTTCATTAAGGGACCAAGGTAAACATTAAACAAACACTGATTAATGGTTAGGGAAGATTTCAATAACCCATAACTACTATTTTTGTAATATATCATTTCTGTTTCTTTTTACCTTTTTAATGTTTTTTGAGTCAGATATATTGTTGTCAATTTGATATCTTCTAAACAGTAAAACATATTTTTATTATATATTCTTATATTCTAATTATATATTTTAACACTTATAATAAATATAATTATATAATATAATATAATAAATAATAAAGATAACATTATTTATTTTAGAAAAAAATATAAATGTTTATGTTTTTAAATTGAAAATTTAAAAATAACCTCAAACATCCATTCACTCATCTCTGTTAATTTTGTGGTTGTTAAATTGGTTTACAGAAAGCGCTGAGAGCTTTGTGAGCAGGAATAATAAAGTAATTCACCACTTCACCGGTGAGTTACTTTATTATTCTAAATATGTGTGACTCTAAAGGCCAGCTGCAATTCACTTTAATCTGAGCACAGTCGAAGGTGAGAGTGTTTGTGGGGTTTCAGCTGCGAGTGATGGCAGCACAGCAGGAACTGATATTAACTCAAAGGTCACAGTGAACCCCTGGTGACAGTGAAAGTGGGTTAAGAATACAGCTAACTTTCTCCTTGTTGCTCAGCACACCGTAACATTTTATTTAGATACATAAATAATTCCCTGTGTTATTGTTTTGACAGGTTGATGCTAACGTATCACCCGTCTGTGCAGTTCTCTCAGATCTGCAGAGTTTTAAAATTTCTTTTTAGCACTTTGTTTTGATTTTGCAGCATGTGTCTTTACAGTGATGGTTCACTGTCACTGCCGTCACAGCACTGGCATTTTTCATTTTGCAGATTAGCAGACAGCAGCTACACATTAAACAGCTGACAGACATAGTGAGTTACTGGAAAACACAGAGAATCATCTGACGCATTAGCATTAAGCAGCTAATGAGTCAGATGATTTTCTCAGTAGTTGGTTGAGACTAAAAAAAAGAATTAAAAAAGAAGTGAACAGTGGATTTACCAGAAACAGAACATGAATGTTGTTTCTGCTTTGTAAGTAGGAAAGTTTGACTGCAAGAGTGCCATTGTAACACAAAGGTAGACCATCAGAGTAGTATTCACAGCTGATATTCACCTCTACCATGTGGCCAAAAAACGTTTTTGCAGGGTTTAAGGTGCAGAAGGTTAAAACAGGTGTGACGATAAAATTGCTACTGATGACAAGAATAAAAAAGAATAAATGAGAATAGATGAAAAGTTTAAAGAGCAGGGTTTAGCAAACGCTCCAGCAGTAAGTGACCACAGTCGGGAAACTATGTACCAAACTGTGTCTGTGTTTACAGAACACAAACAAAACAACACACCAACTATACCAGAGCAAAAATTTTAATGTTAAATGTCGATGTCAAAAACAACATTACACAAACAATTAGATCCGAGTTCTCAAAAATGTTTAGTTTTGATGGTTGTCACCGACATGATAATATGAACTAGTTTGAGAATAAGAACAAATATTCCTGTAATGAAATGAAAGTCTGGGCCAAACTCAGCTCAAAACATTTCCATCATTTAGCATAAAGATTTATAGAATTTGTTTTAAACATTCTCCTAAAAATAAATTCTGATTAGGTGATCCTCTGACTTTTCATGTAGTCTTTACAGCATCTTCTCTTTATCTCACAATAAAAATGTAAAGAAAACTAATTACTAGTGAGACAAACATATTTTAAAGAAGTGCAGCCCTCTGCCACATCACACTTACGTTACTCGGCTAATTCAGACGGTTTCCTGATTTTTGTCTCTACACCAGCACCTCCTGTCATTTCAGACCCTGGTCACTCGCCCCTGTTTGCTCTGCAGTAACTGTGGTTACCTGCTTGTGCGTCCACCTGATCTTTTCCCCTCCACTCTGACTCATCTGCAGCTCATTTCCTCTGATTAGATCCCCTTGTACATAAAAGCATGTATACCTGTCTGTTAGTCATGTCCAGTCATGCCCATCTGCCTGATTGTCTACTGTGCCTCTCTGCCTCAGCTCTCCAGCCTTCTTGTCTGACTCTTCTGTAGTGTTGCATGCTCACCTGAGTATGGCCAACACTTTCACCTCTGCCCTACTGCTGCTTTTTACCAAAGCCAATAAAGGTAAACGGTTAACCTGTACAAACTCTGACTCGTGCATTTGATGAAAACAAAACAGTGTTTCAGATTAAAGAAATGTGAGTGCAGTATAAACTTATTATTTAGCATTACTTCTATTGTTTTCTCATACTCCCTCATACGTGACATCATTTCAACCATGAAGATTGATGCTCTGCCAACGACAGTTGTTATAAATTGGGTGCACAACAGCAAAAAAAAATCTCTTTCTGACAAACACATTACTGTACATTAGATTTGTGTTCTGAGCTTGTATGTGGAGGCAGCAGGCTGTTGTATGAGGTTGTTAGTGTGGATTACAGTGAGTTCCCCTCTGGTCAGTGGTGCTACGACGTGAGGCTTTATGTGGCTCAATGTTTCTTGTGCCTGAAACACTAAACGTTCTCATGTCACCAAATCAAAACTGACTGTTGATGGCTCAGAGACAAATTGTGTGCTGTAATTACCTGTCTTCTCTTGTGTGACACACTTAACCGTTTGTGTGTATGGGGTTGGTGGTCAGGAAGACACGTTGGAGGAAAAGACGTGCATCGCATACATGAGCATGTTTCTGTGTGAATGGATATTGAGGCCTGATCTATGAATGCAGTCTGACTTAAATTAGGTTTATGTCTTCAGTGTAGTTGAAGTGATGCATCTTTTAATATATCCACTGTGAAACTTACATCAATAACTTTCCTCCTGCAATATATGTGAGGCGTGTGAACTTACAGTGATACGTGACAGGAGACATTTCTTAGGAATGATGTGATGAGACGAAGCAGAAATCATTTGCATTTACTCTTATTATAAGTCTCATTCATGTCTGTTTAATACAAATACATTTTGTTTACATTCAAGGCAAAAAGATATAAGTGGAACTGTCTTTAATTATGTAGAAACAGCTTGAAACATTTGATTTCTGTATTTCTTGATAAAGAACAACTAATGTCTGGATGTTTTTTAGAGAATTACGAAGTAGCCTGAGAAATCTAAAACTGTAATCATGTGCTTGACGTAATGAGACGCTACTAGCTATAACCTAGAAAGACCATTGCAGCTTTTACAGAAAAATCACTGTGCTCATTCAAACAGGATCCTGACGTGTTCAGATGCTGTGAGATTAAAATTGCACTATTGAATTATCATAAGACTTAACCAAAAGAAAATGAAATCCAATTGAAAAGAGGAAAAAGTGATCAAGGACAAAATTTCTTCATTCATTTATAATCCTATATTTGCCATCTAGTCATTTTACATAACAGTATTAAACCATACCAGGACACTGCAAGACATGTTCACAAAAGCCTTCCCCAATTGTTCTCTGTGTCGCTTCTCTCTTCCTAATCGGTTTTGCAGCTTTTGAAGAGACTTCGCCTGAAGGCCTCAGTATCAGCTTCTGAACATTTGCCATGTTTTTACCTGCCCTCTTCTTCTGCAGCTTTCAGAAAGGATGGGATGTGTGATATACTGAGACAGCATCTGCAGTGTCAAAAGGCCATTTCCTTTTCTACTTAACAAGGCTCATAACGTACATCAATGACATATTTTGTGGATATATATAGACACACACACACAAAACACACACACAAAATCGAATGTAACAAACATACACATCCAGAAGGGTGAAATGTTTGATCTGACGTAACAGCCGTGTACTTCTAGACTATTGGCCTTTTTACTTGTAGTGGGAAAGAGGAAGAGAGTGAGCGAGAGGTCTGCCTAGGTAAATAAATTATTAGTTTGTTCAATAAAGCCGACTGATTAAAATTAGAAAGCATTTTTAGTCTTTAACTCTGACTTTAAAAATCGTATTTCACAGTTACAATTACACCACATCAATCACAGTAACAGAAACACGCTTACAGTGCTGTGAAAAAGTAGTTTCCCTCTTTTTGATTTTTTCTTTTTTTGCGTTTTGGTCATTTTGGAAAGATTCAGCTCATCAAACAAATTTAAATATGACACAAAGATAACCCACAGGCCACAGCTTCTTAATAGGATTTAAGTCTAGACTTTGACTAGGCTGTTCCAAAACCTTCATTTTGTATTTCTTTGTGCCATTCAGAGGTGGACTTGCTGGTGTGTTTCAGATCACTGTCCTGCTGCAGAACTCAAGTGCGTCCAAAGTCAACAACTGATGTTTGGCCATTCTCCTTCAGAATTTTCAGATTGAGCACAGAAGTCATGGTTTCATTAATTAAAACAAATTGTTCAGGTCCTGAAGCTGCAAAGCAGCCCAAGAACATCACGCCAAGTTTATGATAATATGATGTTCTTTTTATGAAATGCTGTGTTTGTTTTATGCCAGATGTAACAGGACGCACACCTTCCAGAAAATTTAACTTTTGTCTCATCAGTCCACAAAATATTTACCCAAACACGTTGGGGATAATCAAGGTACGTGTAAATCTGTAGAACTGAAACCTTTCAGATCTGTCCAGTGTGTACCCTGTCTCTCGCCTGTATGACAGCTGGGATAGGCTCCAGCACACCTGCGATCCCTACTAAGTGGTTCAGAAAATGGGTGGATGGATGGATACCATTAAGCATTTACCCTGAGATTAAATTGATTGATAGAACTCATGAGCCTCAGATCAATGAATTATCAT
>OMLM01002850.1:9290-20766 GCA_900302695.1 Helostoma temminkii
CGGTAATATAAATACCTGTTAATAAAATAGAAAAGCCCCGTTGTATGTAAAAACTAATGTCAACCAAGGCTCTTTCCCGATTTTTAAATAAAGCAGAAAAAAATGCTTACATTCTTCGTTCATTTTCATTTAACGCGTTAATTAATATATCTCCTTTAGCAACAATCAACTTTGTTTATGTAGAGCAGACATTTAATACTGGTAGCAGCACTCTGCCAAATTGTCATGATTGCAAAAATGATTCAGTTTTCTTGGCAGCGCTCAGTATTTGATGAGACTGATTTTTATTCACCCTTCGAAAGGTGGGTTTTAAAGCAAAAAGAGTATTTGAACAAATTGCGCCTGTGTTGACTGGCAGCATTCATACACTATAATGGAGTATTATTTGCCCGTTTTGAATACTGTAATGCACATCTTTCGGTCAAGCCTTTCTCTGGAAAATTGCTTTAACTTTTAAAGGGATGATGATTCACATCAGAGCAGGTCAATTTTACATTATGCCATTATCCCCGAGCGTTTTAACAAGCTATGGGATTTGCTGGCTCTTTGAATCGTGATAATGCAGAGGAAAAAATTAGTTGCGAATTTAGAAAAATTGATGAAACTCGTACCACCTTAATTGTTTACAGTTTAATTAAACGCGTTTTAATTGCGCCTCCTGTTAAATCAGTTTAATGGAGATGACAGGCGGCCTGGCTACAGGCTGAAACTTTTTTCCTCACTATAAAATACCTGTCTTTTAAAACAGATCTACTACACGCGCTGACAAAGCAAGCTGTCATTTTTAATTAACCCCTCACCTGCACTCCCCCAACAAGTAAGCTCGTACGGCACGGACGCGCGCAAACACACGCACGAGCAAATGTTGGAAGTAAAAAAAAAATGTTATGATAGTTTCTCAATTATTCTCAGTTACAGTGTGTTTTTCTTCATATGTTCAGAGACCAGTTGTTGTAATCAGACGGGTCATAAATAATGTAACCGCGGTTAGAGAAGTGAAGCCTGTGCGCTCAGGCCTGTTTCTGGAGTTCTTCACCAAACTTAATCAATTTGTCATTTTCCAATAACACAAATTACTAAAAAAAAAAAAAAAAAAAAAAAAAAAAAGATGGAACATATAAAATCAGTTGTTTACTCTGCGTGCTGTGGCGTGTGTAACACAGCAGCAAGCAGCGGCTGTACTCTGTTTTGATAAAGTCATCAGCTACAGCAGCGTCTCTCACATTGTTCAGGACACTCCGCACTTAAACAGCAACAATTCCTCCATGACGTGTCGGGCATGATCTGAATATTGACAATCAGACGGGAAACCTGAACTACACAGAGGAGAGTGTCACCACAATCCACAATCGCTTCAAAATTAGTGAAAAGCTTACCTTATGGAGAACTGACGTGTGAACTCAATTCTGCAATGAAAGGAAGCATTGAGCCTCTGGGTGAGACATAAAAATAACCGTATGCATTTAAAAAATACCAAATCGTGTCTTGTATGACAGTCTAGAGCAGAGGCTGCTCATCAGATGATTGACGGCGGGGTTTTGGTGTTTCTGTCTGCGGTCGAGCCTCTCATTGGCTGACTTCATCCCCAGCCATGAATGCAGCTATTAGATTGGCTGCGCGTCGTCGCCAGCTGTACTTCAAAGAACACGCTCTCTACAACTAGGTAGTGTTGGGAGCTGCGAGCCAAGAGAGAAACCGTGTGACCTGAGTCTAACACGGTGAGTCTGAGTCAAATTGGAGCCGTACAGCGTTGAAATCGCGGACACTCTCATCACAGCTGAGACCCTGGATATGGCTACGTCTATACTTGGGGTGAGTCTGAATTTGTATCTGTGCGCAAATGTTGTGCGTAAAGTTAGTGTAACCTACCTTCCTCTCCAGCAAGAATGATTTCATAAAGCTTTCGAGTTTGTAATTCAGATTGACTATTGTGCCAGTTGTGCTACCACTACTTTACTAGTTTTAGAAGTTATTTTGAACCATTAGAAAAAGTAGAAAACAGTTCATCCCGATACAGCTCGGCGGTTTCCAACCAAGGCTGAGCAAACTTTGTAGTATTTGCTTTTTTTTCTTTCCTAATAGGTGACATCTTAACAAGTCACATTTTGTAGAGTTTTGTAGAGTTTGTAATAATCTTAATTATTTCCTGCACATTGAGTTTTTGTTGTTATACACGCATCTTCTCTCCTCACAAACACGTTTGCTGCAGATCAAATCAGACTCGTGTTACAATTGTTTTAATTAGTTGTGAATGAGGATATCTGCTTGAGAGTTACGCGAGTGTTCAGCCATAGTTATTGTTCCTTGTTTTAAGTTCAACTTGTGTTTTTCAGGAGGAGCCACGGTTTGGAACTACACCTCTAGCTATGCTGGCTGCAACTTGCAACAAAATCGGTAACACCAGTCCTCTCACAACTTTACCTGACTCGAGCGCTTTCTCAAAAGGTGGATTTCATCCGTGGAAAAGATCCTCCTCCAGCTGTAGCTTGGGATCCAGTCTGCCCGGTTTCACAGTAGCAACAAGCCGCGCATCGACAGGACTAACACCGACCAGTGGCACAGGCAACAGCGCCTTTTGCTTAGCCTCCACCTCCCCGACCTCGTCTGCATTTTCCACAGAGTACAGCGGTCTGTTTTCCAACTCTGCCAGCGTCACATCTCAAGAATCTGGACAGTCAGCTTTTATCTCCAAAGTCCACACATCAGCAGAGACTCTGTACCCGCGGGTGGGGATGGCGCATCCGTACGAGTCGTGGTACAAGTCCGGTTTCCACTCAACCATATCTGGTGATGTTGCCAATGGAGCGTCCTCGTGGTGGGATGTCCACACTAACCCCGGGTCATGGCTCGATGTCCAAAACCCCGCAAGCACCCTCCAGACCTCACTGCACTCCGGGACGCCCCAGGCTATTCACTCCCAGCTGAGTGGCTACAACCCGGACTTCTCCTCGCTAACCCACTCGGCGTTTAGCTCCACTGGAATCAGCCCCTCTGCGTCTCACCTACTGTCCACCAGTCAGCACCTGTTAACGCAGGATGGTTTCAAAACAGTCATCCCCACATACACAGACGCTTCTGCCGCCAACGCCATGATTTCTGGGGGCAGCTCAGGAATAAGTAGCTCCTCCAGGTCGTCCAGGCGTTACTCCGGCAGAGCAACATGTGACTGTCCAAACTGCCAGGAGGCTGAGCGGCTGGGACCCGCCGGGGCCAGCCTGCGGAGAAAGGGACTACACAGCTGCCATATTCCAGGCTGCGGTAAAGTGTATGGAAAGACTTCTCACCTCAAAGCGCATTTGAGGTGGCACACCGGAGAGCGGCCTTTTGTCTGCAACTGGCTTTTCTGTGGCAAAAGGTTCACTCGGTCCGATGAGCTGCAAAGACACCTTCGCACCCACACCGGCGAGAAAAGGTTTGCTTGCCCGGTGTGTAACAAGCGCTTTATGCGGAGTGACCATTTGAGCAAGCACATCAAAACGCACACAGCTGGTGGGGGAGGCAAAAAGGGCAGCGACAGTGACACCGACACCAGTAACCTGGAGACCCCGAGGTCCGAGTCCCCAGAACTTATTTTGGAGGGAGTAAATCCCAGAATCACTGTAAAGGATCCGTCTCCCCACGACGAGCCCTAATGAGGCTACACCGCAAATCAAACCAGAATCAAAACTGCACAGCACTGAAAACGGGTCTTATTTGACAGACACTAAGGGAGAAAATATTTCGAGAAGCGATCGCAAAGTCTAAAAATGTATCCACAACAGGCGTAAGAACTATTTCATTCGTAAATCCATCTAAAGAAACCACTGAGTGATTTGCTGTAGGCCTTTGGACATTTTTAGGGACAACTTGAAAATGAAATGGATGTTTGCTAAGGGTGCGCGAAATGTGTTGAACTTTGGTCGAACAGTGCGAGTCCCATCCTGTATATTTACGACTAAACTATGTGTTATTTTCATGTAAATGTTAGGCTATGATTGTTTTATTCGTGTTGGTATCCTGGAAATCAGGGAGTTTACTTTCGACGCACTTTGTGGATATGTATGTACACAGCTTTTTAAACTTTGGTTAATCATTTTATTTCTTTGCTAAAAAAATATCTATATATAAATGTTTACCTGTATAAAGTCACACGTATAAGACTTTCATTTTATCGTAATTAAAACATCTTTAAAAAAGGCTGTAATTGTGTGATGTAGATTTTATATGTTTGTTTATTATTGTGTGTGTTAGGATTTAAATTTGAACAATAATTTTATTTAATTTAGAAAATTATTTTACCCCCTCAGTAAAGGTTATTCCTCTTTGTATCACCTATAACAGGCCTACCTTGAATTTTACAATTTCCCCTATGGAATAAATCAATGTTAAATGCCCCGGAAAAGACATTTCATGCCTAAATGAAAATCTTGTTAAATGGTATTAATTATGACTTGGAGCACATCGCAGCCCCATGTGTCTTGTATTTGCTATTAGGGATTCGTGTCTTATCAAATATCTAATTAATCTCCGAGACGTCTTTTGTTCAGTATCAGTTTATCGGGGGGTTTCCAAGGGGTTTGATGACAAAGGTCCCTGAATATTTATTCTAATTGTCCAAATTAACTGCTTTCATTTGCATACCAATCGATGGACCGAGAATAAGTGTATCGCTTTTTTTCCTCCTTGCCAAAAATCACATAGATGCTATGGGAACAGTTTTTAAAACTTTAAAAAAAGAACGGGGCAAAGAGTCACATGCAAATGTTGAATTTAAAATGCTCTTTGCTCAGAGCAGTCAAATGGTGCCTGCATGTTATTTGAATATCAGTGGCCCCGTATTGAAAGGGTTCAAGGATGTTCTCTGACTTCTTTGTGCTTACCCAGTGCAGCGTCCGATTCTCAGAGAAAAGCCGGGGAATAATTACAGCGTGAGTCCAGGACTGGGAATACATCAGGGAAAAGCATCTCATCCAGACACCCTCTTTTTTTGAAGAGGATGTTAAATTGACCAGAAGGCAATAGAGGGAAATTATTTTCATTTCCTTTTGTGCAACAGCGGCTTCAAGGAAACGTCCAGACAGTGAAAACTATCAAATTAGATAGCCCATTTGAATTTCATCAAAATGTAAAAAGACAAACTAGCAGCAACATTTAGGTGAAGAACGTTAAAATGTAAACAATTGACATGCATTTGTTTTGTTTTTTTTAAAGACTCAATTTAATATTTTTTATTTAGTTTTGGAGACTGGGCGTGTCAAATAAAAAAAGGCCTTTTATTTTATGGGCCTAAAAATATAAATAAAAAAAGCTCAATTTAGATGTAAAAAAAAAAATAAATAAAATTCCGCACCATTTCCCTCAGTAAAATATTAAACAGGCTACTCGTCTGCATTAATACAAATACAATGAAGCGCTGTTTGTGTTTAGTGTCTATAGGCTGTATTTACGTGCTGGATATAATTTTTGACACTGGCCTGCAAAAACCCAACAAGACATATTTACAGCTTTAGGGATAACGCACATTATGTCATGTCATTCGGGGAAAGCGGTCTGAAAATTATTATACACATTATAACCAATATTACGCGCAAACGTGTAGGTAATAATTTGCTTCCAGGTGCCCAGAGCTTAAAGATAATTTAGTGCTTAGTCTGGATAACAGCAATTAATCAACAGACAGATCCACGTGGTTTTCCACCAAACCTATGATGCAGACATTTAATGCCTCCGTCGCAAATAAACACATTAAATTGAGAGGATTGTAAAATTTATTCAGGAAAAAGTATTTTTCCCCTTCAGGAATCAACAGCTGTGTAGGCATTACAGCTTACAATGTCGATATCTCCAAAAAGACAATAATAAGTAGGATAAAACTGCAGCAGCAGAAATGATGCTATAACGGCCAACTGACCACGAAAACGAGTCCAGCATTTTCCCATCAATGGATTACAGCTGCAAACAGCTTCCAACGGCAATCAATTAATTTAGAGTCCTTCTTACAAGACAACCAGACTGCAAAGAGCTGCGTCTACATATTTTCTGTCGACTGCTTCCCTCTACTGGAGATGAAGGAGACCCACACACAGTATCTGCTGTCTGATTTTTAGACGCCTTCTGTGTAATTACCAAGAACATTACTTAACAGTCATTGTTAAAACACTCACACACATTTCACTGGACACATGCTCAATATCATGGGGAAAAAAAAAAGAAAAAAAAAAAGGTCAGTGCCTTCTTTCAACTCTGTCTTTGCTTCTATCTCTTCTCTCCCTACTCCGACTTCTTCCTCTGCCCTCCCTTTCGTTCCTCCTTTCCCTGCTTCTGCTTCTCACTTCTGCTGCCCTGCCTTTCCTTCCATCTGGGCTACTTCTGTTCCTCTCACCATCTCTACTGTGACGCCTGTCTTTACCTCTGTCCTCCCTGCCTCTCTCGTGGCTCCTACTCCTGTCCAAACCAGACCTGGAGCTGCTAGGTCTCTGCCTGTCCCTGCTGTTGTGTCTCTTTCTCTCTTGACCTCCCTCTGTTTTGATCTTGTTCTCAGGGCTACGATTTCGACTCCTGCTCCTTCCCCTCTCGGTCCTTGCCCGTCTATAATCTCGGGAATCCTCTTCAGGCCGTTTCTGTCCAGCATGAGGGCTCGGTGACCTGCTTCTGTGAAAAGAGGCCCTTTTCTGACTCTTTACTCGTCGCTCGCTCTCAGAGCTGTTATCCCGACAGGAATCTTTTTTCTCCTTCTTCTTTCTCTTTTGGCTCTTGAACTTATCGTGGCTTTCTGAATCTGAGCCACTATCACTGCTGCTGTTGCTGCTGCTGTTGGAGGAGTCACTGGAGCTTTCCCTCTTTTCATGCTTCTTCGTGTGTTTTCTTTTGCTCTTCTTCTTCTGCTTTTTGCTCTTCTTTTTCTTGGCATTCTTCTTTTCCAGGCGATCAAGTTTTCTGCAAAACAGGAATAAAATCATTTTCTACAAGCATCAGATAATGATAAAATATTTGCACAATGAATTTGAATGAATCCGAGTTTGAGGAAAGCGCTTAATTTTTCACAAGGTGCCACTATGCAATAATTTAATTTCGGATCAATAATTAAAATGTATTTAAAGCTTTAATAATTTACAGTTGTAAGATGGTCTGAATGTTTACCTGAGGAGCTTCTGTTTTTGCTTGGTTGATAATGATTTAAGAAATTCCACCTCAGGATCTTCCTCTTCATCACTGGCAACATATTCCTGTTAAGGCATACAGCAGAATCTGTATTAAAACCTAAACAACAGACAGACAAACACAAATCTGCCAGCTGAACACAGTCAATTATATAATTAGTTTTAATAAATCTGTTAATTTACATTGCCTCATTGGCTATTCACTTCACTTCTACTAGTATCTGCTAGACACAAATATAATTAGAGTGGTCTTTTTGAAGGGGAGAGTATGTGCCCGAGTGTGTTTGTATATCGTCGTATATGTGCAATGATAGAAGTGTGAGACAGACAATTACCTGCGATGGATCACAAACAGTAGCATTCCTATCAAGGACACATTTTTTCAGGGCAAACCCACTGTTTCGCATCTCCGCCATTAACTCCGAGGGGTGCATCGACGGACCTGTTAGCACAAATCACAGCCTCAGAGTCCCATTGATGTCAAACCCACGCCAACCACTATCTCCGCAGTGGGAATTTCAGGGGCGGCTTTGTTAACAGAATGGGACATCAAATCAACTCACTCCACTTCCGGCTGAGCAAATCATACAATATCATTCTCTGCCAAAGCAGCAGTTAAAGGAATCAGAATACACAATAATTACATTTTTTCTCCTGGCACAGGAGGGGGACCATTACAGCTCTCTACCATCAACACCATGCACTGACTGGACTCCAGGGTAAACATTATTACTTTACTACTCAACTCGCTGATTGCAGAACTGAGAATCAGAGCAAGACTGGGAGCTCCAGCTAAAACCCCAGAGGAAAGGTACAGTAGGTGTACCCGCTCCGAAGCTTCTGACAGACATATGCTAACACACTGGTCACAAACAGAACAAGAACACATCATGACCAGTGCACACAACACACATATATTATCTGGGAACCAAATTATAGCAGGTAATGTGTATACATCAATTAAACTTGTAATTATCACATTTAATCACAAAATATGTATATAATATTTACATATGCTTACTTGTAGATTCTAATTTCAGTTAAAATAATATCTGTACATAAAATCACACCAGTTTGTTTGCATAAAAATAAAAGCATCTTAACATTTAGTTACGTGTTTAAATGACATCTGTTTTACACAGTAATGTACTCTACCTGCTGCTTCCTCTGAAGCCATAGAGCTGGCATTGATACCCGACAATCCAAAGAGAGGACACTCTCTGTCTGTATTGACATGGCCCCATTTGTGACATTTGATGCATCTCACATTGCGGACCTGGGAAGCAGACATTTTGTGTCACAACACTGGATGATGCATGCATAATAATTTAAACAAAAAGTCATGTCAACTCAGATTATAGGGCAAAATACTCCCCACTGATGTATGACTTAAATGTCATGGCAAGCTCTGATTTTATTTTTGAAGATTTGTAATGTATAACTGGGTTTTATATTTGTAATATGTGACTTTTTCTTTTCATATTGTTTACAAAGACCCGAAAGGATTGAAGTATTGATTAAGTAGACTGAAGAAAAACAAGTCAAAGATGAATAAAATCATTGTACTTAACACGCACTACAAATTTCATGTGGTTTCTTATTTATTCAACTTGTGATTCCCTCAGATTTAATGCACGTTTACATAATTTATCTGCTTCATAAAAACACAACTCATCACAAACCTGGATTCCAAATGGCTGATCTCTAATATTCATGTCATCCTTTGCATACCTACATGCGAAAAATGAAAGGACAAAAAATATGCTAATTGATAGACAACAAGACAAGAAAATTTAATCATGTATAAAAGTTGCTTTCTTACTTCTCTCGAGGAGCCACCTTTTGCCACTCAAATTTGTACTCCTCTTCCCCATCCTGAAAAAAAAAGTATTTAATTGTGAATCTTAATATGTAAACGTCTCTTGCTCAGTGTTTGAACTCAGAATGAACTTCTAATGTGCAAATGTTTATTGTCTGGTATACTTTACCTCTTTCTTTTCTTCTACAGGACAGAAGACAGGAAAAAGAAGAAATAAAATCATTAAAATCACCGCTTGCTTAAGAATCAAGTGTCTGGAACTGGATATAATTTATAGCAGGAATTAGAGCTGCTTGGCTCAGATGAACACTTACCTTTAGATGCTCCAGGTGGAGCTTCATACATGAAATTGAGGCCATTTTTAACACGATCATCTCCCATCAACAACCTAGAAGTTAGAAAACAATATGTACATCATCAACTCTTTAATTGTATTCATCAATATGTACAACATATACATAAACACAATATTTACATCTAACATATGAAGCTGGAGGAAGTCTTCAGAAAGTCACAATTGTTTGAAATAAATCAGATCAGTTTTTATAAGTTAGAACTATGATCCTGTATATTTATCTAACCTGTTGTTGTAAGTTTCCTGCTCTTTCAGGTAAGCCTGCATAAGATCCTCTTGCTTTTTCTTCTCGAAAGTCAGTTTCTGCTCTGCTATCCATACCTGTAAGATACAGAGTCAAGGGTGATTACAGCACACATTCCCACTAATTCAAGTATGACACACACAAACACTTACATAACACTTCTATAACGTAATGCACAAATTTTTAACAAATGGGTTAAAATGATGCACATTATTAGTAACTACTGCCTATGTACGGGACCCAACCTGCATTAAAGTGGAGATGATTTCTCACAGAAAAACTGAGCGTTTATTCTTGAGAGTATTTGAATATGAAGATTGGCTTGTTTAATTTGGTTTATGTGATAGTAAATTTTATTGATTTTTAGTGAATTGTTGATTGAACAACTGATCAACTTGGGTTCTAAGAATTCACACTGACCATTTTACACTATTTTGCACTTTATAGACCAGATAATCAATCAAGAGGGTGACAGAGAAATGTACAGTTACAGGGTAAACACTGTTAATGTATGCAACTATTCTGATATAGTTGAATGTAAAGTTGTAAGGTGTATAAATAAGGTAAAGCTTGAGAACTGAGGCACCAGAGGAAGCTCATAACCTATTTTCATCTGCAGTTTCTTGATTATGTGCAGTTAAAAGGTCTTACACTAATAAACAGCACTTAAAGTTCAGCAATTGTTTATACAAAAATATAAACACAAGTTAGTTTAATAAACAGTATCTGGATTTATTCCACCTAATTTTGGGATCAGATTTCTTACTCATAATTTTCAACAAAAAACAAAATGTGTGTGCAGTTACCACCTTATATTAAACACAGTTACTGCTGCTGGGAAGCATTTGATTTTAAACATATTATCGCTGGTTCTCTATCCAACGAGCACGATAACAAAGTGAAGTAAAGAACGCTGATGTTAACAATGTTAAATTTAAATAATCTGGATTAAGTTAACTAACGCTACCAGTAAGTGTAGATAACAAAGCTAGCTTTTTTTCAAACATAGCTAGAAAGTAGCATCTACATCCATAACTCATACTACACAAATCAAAATAAATTATCTAGTCTGATGTTAACATTTTCTATCAAGCGGCTAATTGTAAGAGTTGATCGTTTTAGCTCTTGCTACGTAGCAAGCACCACAGTTAGCAAAAGCAACACATAGCTAACCTAGTTAGCTCATATGCTAATCTGCTGTACCGTAGTCTCAAGCAGTATCTAACATTACGTTAACTATAACTTTAGCTCACCTTTTTTATGTTCGACTTGGACGCAGGATGAAAATCCTTCTTACACATGAAATTAGCAAATGACTTCCCCATGGCTGCTAACCTAACACGTTAGCGTTGGTTAAACCGAAAGCTTAGCGTCGGCTAACGGTGGCGTTAGCGTAAATGTTAGCTTCCCCTCAGGTAAACAAAGCTGTCTGCATGAAGTCAGTCCTTTATTGGTTAAAGGGAAGCGATTGAGCTACCGTATTTTAGTTATAAACGGATTGTATTGTTTAAAAATATTATTTTACTCTAAACATAATTATTATTTACACCAAAAACAGATCGCAAAACTATTAGTAGAAAAACATTTAGCTAGATTTCTTTGAGAACCAAAAATAAAATTAAACCATACCAAATAAATAAACCAAAAACAGTCATTTTAATTTCACGTGTTTTAAGATAAGAATGTATAAATTTGCTTCACACACAGCTGTGATTCTTATAAGTTAAACTACATTACATAAATTTCAACATAAGTGTCACTGTAAAATAATTTCCTGTCTGATGGTAGCAAAAATGTCAAATTAAAATATATAAAACAGATTTATTTTTGAACGTATTATATGTTAGCTTAGAGAAATAGAAAGCTAATATACCATAAATACAGGCAGTACAGCTGTGATGTAAAACATGTAAAGAAAA
>OMLM01002850.1:20786-41288 GCA_900302695.1 Helostoma temminkii
GTAAAGAAAATAAAACAATTGTCTTAACTACGAATATAAAACTGACTTCGCCTCAGTCACGTGACTGTACTGTTTCCGTGTCACAGTAACATTATGGAAACTCTGGAGAATAGAAACTGACACTGACAGTGCTCTGTAGGACTGGCACACATAGGTAAGATAACATTTCTGTATTCAACAGTAAATTCATAACTTTACATGATACTGTACATTAGGCTTTTCTGTTTATGCGGCATTAAACACAACACTCGCACACATCTACATGTAGCTCCTCAGTGATTTTAATGCAGTGGTTGTTTATGCCAGGTTTCCAAAGTGTGTTACTTAAACAGCAAATTGTCGCTTCTCTTTATTCTCAGTGAGTTTGTGATTCAAAATGCAACCATCGTCCTGTGACACCTTTGTGGCTCTGCCTCCGGCTACTGAGGGACAACGTATCATCTTTGGGAAGAACTCTGACAGACCTTGTGATGAAGTCCAGGAGGTGGTGTATTTTCCTGCCAGAGATTATAATGCGGGGGAAAAAGTTGAGGTAAGTTTTTGTTGATAAGTCAACCTGAGGAAATCTCTCTAATCCCCTTAATCTGATTATGAAAAACGATTTAGCTGTTATATAGGCAATTGAAACCTGATTATTTGATTGCATGTAAACCCACTGACATTACCTACTCCCAGGTAAACATGCTATTAGATAACCATTAACAACATTTCCCTTTGTGTCTTGTCTTGTGAAAAGTGTACATATATAGAGATTGATCAGGTTGCTCACACCTACGCTGTAGTACTGAGCAAACCAGCTTGGCTGTGGGGAGCAGAGATGGGCGCAAATGAGCATCAAGTGTGTATTGGAAATGAGGCTGTGTGGGGCAGAGAGAGTGCCGATGGTGCGGAGGCTCTTCTTGGCATGGACCTTGTCAGGTAAATCCCCTCTAAAGTGAGTAGCCTGTACTGACAAAGTATGCTGATCTTGAGGTGAAAATCTAATCACAGTCCCCACAAGAAAAACATGTGACTGTCTCACAGGCTTGGGATTGAGAGAGCTGACACCGCTGAGAAAGCTGTGGATGTTATTACTGAACTGCTGGAGAAATATGGCCAGGGTGGATCTTGCATGGAGGATGAGTGTGGCTTTACCTACCACAACAGTTTCCTCATCTCAGACAGGAAGGAAGCATGGCTGCTGGAAACATCAGGGAAGTACTGGGCAGCAGAGAAAGTGGAAGGTAAGAACAAAGAATACTGGAATGGGCTCCTAGTTCTTTTGCTGCGTCCTTTAATGTTTATAAGTCTGCTCATCATAAGAAGAACATTAAGAACCTGCTTTGTATGTGTTTTAACCTAACTTTAAAGCAAAAGTAGGTTAGATTTTACAATTTTAAATAGAGCATTGTGCTTCCTAATGAAATGTTGGCCATTAAATTAGAAATCACATGTAGCTTCATGATTCAGTTTGTCCACCAGAGAGCAAGTTTATTGTTCTAACTCTAAATGTCCCACATTGTGTAGAATATCAAATAATATCAATAATGCCTTAAAATGCAATATCAGTCAGGATATATTTGCACCTGAGAGTAACTGCTAGTCCAAACATGTTTGTTGATTATACAACAAACAGCAGCATTTATGTTGAATAATTGTGTTACATGTGTTGTAGCAACATGTTTTTTTTTTTGGCTAATCATCACATTTTATTCTGCTCTAGGTGGATATCGCAACATCTCAAACCAGTATGGCATAACAACTAAGATAGACAAGGAACATCCAGAAATGAGGGAATATGCACGGAGCAAGGGTTGGTGGGACGGAAAGTCGCAGTTTAACTTTGCCACAGTTTACTCCTTTACAACTACAGCCAGAATAGAAGCCTCTGGGAGCCGATACTGTGAGGGGAAGAAATTGTTGGAAAAGAGCAATGGTTTGTTAATTCATACTTCACTGAATATGTAGGATTGTGTCAGGAAACAGATTACAATACTTCTGTTATTATTTGCTGTTATTTATGTATATGTTGCTGTGATTTACTGAAGGTCACATCACTGCAGAGACAATGATGGAAATCCTGAGGGATAAAGATAGTGGAATCAACATGGAGGGAATGTTCATGACTACAGGAAGCATGGTGTCTGTGATACCTACAGATCCTGCTCTGCCAGGGGTTCATTATTTTACAGCAACTCCAGACCCTGAAAGGTAAAGAGCTTGATCTCCCTTCATCTGGCACGAGTGTTTAAATTCACCGTCAATAGATGCAGTTAACTAAGTGATTTGTTTTTATAACAGATCTGTTTTCAAACCCTTCATCTTTGTGAAACATGCTATTCCACTGAAGGAGACAACCTCTCCTACTTATGGTTCAAATGACCCTGTAAAGAAGAAACCCCGCTTCCAGAGCAAGCCTGACCGCAAACATGAGCTGTTTGTAAAGCATGAGCTAGTTGCTGCCATCATTGACTCCTACAAGGTTTAACAATTTAATAATTAACAATAATTCCTGTAATTAACCTAAATTTGATTATGTCTGAAGTAATTGTACTTTTGATTTTTTTTTTTACAGGACAGAGGAAAAAAGATCACAAAATGTATGCAGGAGCTAGAAAAGGAGAAAATGACACAGATGGACAAGATTCTTTCAGACGGTGTTGAGGAACCTGATCTTTGGGCGAATCTGTTTACAAGCTCTGTTCAGCAGGAGATGGCTGCATACAGCAAAAGCTGAGAGGCATGAAACCTATTTGAACAGAACAGGCCTCCAGAGTGACAGGAGCAGTATTATGGTTCTGCACCTTTTAGGCAGGTACAAAATCAGAGGACATGATGTTTCAAGATTATTTATAATACGTAAGGAAATGTGGCAGCCCAGCACGTTTGGGAAATAAAATGTTGTAGAATAATAATATTTACTTTTCACTTATTACAGAATCCCTTAACCAGAGATACAGAACATTATGCGATACATAATTTGAGGGTTCAGTAGTAGAATTTATTATAAAATCAAGATCATAAATATTGTCTTTTATTAAAAAGACCAATTGTTTTTACACTACATTGTGTGCTTTGTTCAGTGTGACACAAATCTTTTTCAAATCTTCACATTCAGTTTCTTATTAAATTATATACTTTAGACATTTTAAATTGCAGCAGCTTGTCTTTATTATGTTTTCCAAGGTTAAGGTGAACATAGTACTTGAACATAGGCATACATTCTGAATTCTGACTCTTCAGGTATTCAGTCCTATGCTATGCTACCACATTATGATAGTCAGTTATTAACAATAGTAGTCTTTACTTTTTTAAAAGGCAGCTTGGGTTTGTTGTAATAAACATAATAAACATCAATAAGGCCTTGCAAATATGTTTCTTGTAACTGGCCAGTTGCTTGTTGAAATGCAATACTGTTTACATAATGCTGGAAAACAATATTAACAACTGTTCAACACAAATATCATGTATGTTAAGCTGTAGGCAACTCAACCAACTTAACCAATACTTAAGCTTAATGTTTGCGTCACTTATTTAACTGGCGACACTAACTTAAGTACAAGTTAAATCAACAGTTAACCACACTTTCCCTTTTTTCCTTTGGCAAGTGGCTTTGGTACAAGCACGGAAACACAGCTTTAGTATAACAAATAATGCATTCTATAATATTTTTGTTTGTTTCCAGTCATTCAGCCGCCTGTACATTATCTCTCACACAATAACAAACTAGTAAAGCTACTTGAAGCACACACACTGAACGCATAAACAAATCTCTTTTCATCTCTTTTTTTGCCTAAAGATCATAAACACATGAACATTATGTAGTTCTGGTCATCTGGCCTACTACTTATATTAACATTTTATATTTATTTAGCTTCATTGCAAATTACAAGATTCAGGAACAAAAGTCGATCGATTGAGTTTACCCATAAAGTAAATTATTTTAAATCAATAATATGGCTGAACTACTACTACTGTACATGTATGACCACTCATGTTTCTGTCCTGATTAAGTCATGTACAAATGTCACAACAACTTCATATACCAGATGATATATGATAAATTGCAAAAATAACACAGGTGTTGAGGTTTTGCTTTTAAATGTGCATTGCTAATTCCCTTTAAGACCCACTCCACACTATGCATAGTGCCCTCGCTTTTCCTTTTCAAGTTTCAAGTCTGCTTCTGAATGTACAGTCAGATGCTGGCTGTTGCAACAGCTGACTGTGATTGTCTGCTACACAATAGTGCAAGTGCTGTAATGTACAGTGTGGACAAAAAAATGGCAGTGCAAACAGAATTTTCACTCTGGGTGCTGGTACTCTAAACATCCCTGTTGTTTCCCCTGACCTGAAATGCTTATTGTCTTTGGAATATAAGAAATGCTGATATTGACCTTTTTGTCTCATATCTTGAAGCGGTAATAAAGGTAACTGTCTTCAAAGTTGTATTCCTGATTGATGTGCTGGAGCACACCGCCTTGCTGTAACCGCATCCCATAAAGTACTGCCTCACCACTGTCCTGAGCCAAGCCAACTTGCTGAAGCCACTCCACAAGTTCACAGCCAAGAAAACAGCCCACCATTGTCCTCTTCCCACACCTGGAAGTAAAAAAAAAAAGCATTTATCCAAAGTACTGTCAAGTACTGTATGTTTTGGGAAGTTTCTCTACACATGCACATCCGCTCACCTTCTCTTTTTAACAATGTCTTGTAAACACTGGTCTTTGTGGTATTTGGTGAACTGGGTACAGGTCATCCTGATATCCTCAGGTAAATCAGTCGGTAGCTCCTCTTCCTGTTTCTTTCCATACCACAGCCTATGTAACCTAGATACCAGTCACAAAAACAAAACATAAATTAATGTGTTGAATATAAAGTACTAAATAATATAGATTACATAGTGCACATATAATATTGTATGCAACAAAAACTTAAGAGTTTGACAAAGTTTCCTAATGTAAATATTTACCGCTTCTTAAATGGTAGTATGATCAAATGCTTGTCCAGTCCAAACAGAGCAAAAGAGAGAAAACCCTAGTAACAGAAGAAACATGTGATAACACTGATACTGTGTGATTATCAGTGGTAGTCAATCTACAATCATAGTGCAATATTTGGAATTCTAACCTGTCCATAGTTTGCTATAGCACAGAAGAATTGTAGTTCCAAGTAGAGAGTACCAGGAACACGGTTAAAGAGTAACCACAAGCAGCTGCATAAGTTCTATCAAAACAAAAAAGAAGAAGAACTGCATGTTTCAAATGTAAAACAAGTAAATCCTGTTGTCAGTACTAGTCTATACCACCTCTTAAGTAAAGTGTTACCTGATTTAGTCAGTAAAAGAAAAGTATGTATATTAAACTGCCTTAAAATGTGTCTAATTATACTTTTTGTCAACATTCAGATCCACAAATGCACAATATTTAGAAGCTATTTACTATTTAGCCCTATTTATTTTTTATTATGGGGTTTGTTCCTCTAATACTGACAGGACTTAGCAATGACACAGCTCAATCCTTTGTACATGATTTGGCACTAAATTCAATACTGCAGGCAGAAAAGCAGATTCATGTCACTGTAGAAATGAAGGGTGGTGGTTTACTCACAGCGAGTAAGCTGACAGTTAGAAGCAGACATAAGAGCACATGACGGGCCACTTGTCTATCTGTAGCCTGCTGGAGCTCCTCCACTTGTACGAGCAGACACTCTGTTGACTCACACCTACTCTTACATTCACCTGCAAGAGCAGCAGAACGGAGATTAAACAAACTGAATCATATTGATTTTAAAGATGCATGCTT
The DNA here is from genome assembly GCA_900302695.1 of Helostoma temminkii. Taxonomy (NCBI): domain Eukaryota; kingdom Metazoa; phylum Chordata; class Actinopteri; order Anabantiformes; family Helostomatidae; genus Helostoma; species Helostoma temminkii. Next base: position 26,570 of record OMLM01002850.1, read on the forward strand.
CAAAAAGTGTTAGATGATTGTGCTACTCTGGTCTAATGTTATTACTGTTGGGTTTAATATTTAAGAAACATGTCAGTTCCTTATCAATAAAATACCTGTGAGTGTGTTTGGTGTATTTTCTGTATTTGTGCTGATAATCATATCAGGCATGGGCTGGGGTGGTACACAGTCACATATGAGGCAAGCTGAAAACAAAGAAACAAAACTGAATGTTACATCCTCATTTCAATTCACACTGTAAGCAAAGAGTCCAATAAAAAGTAAACAGTACATGCAGTTTCATATTTCATTGCCTCACATACACAAACAAGTTTGAGTTTACATTAGTTTAGTTCTATTAGTTTCCACCACCTAATCTTTTATCACTATATTTGCAGTTATTTGATTTGTGCAGAGAGATCCTAGAATCATTATTTACTGTAGTAATCTTGTATCCTTCATGTCACATTCATATACTGAGTAAGTATTTTGGTTTGCATCTATAAGTCACTGCACACACTGTTACTTGCTGGCCACATTGGGTTTGTAGAACAAGGAATGTACCAGGTGCTTCCTTGGTTTTTTTTATTTCCTGACATTCATACACAACTTTAGGCTCAGTTACAAGTCATGCATATTTTCTACATTATCATTTGTGGGAGATTATGTTATGTGTTTTTCATAAGTTTAGTTCCTTGAGTAGAAAAGGAACTGAACTTATGAGGAACTCAAACTGTTTTTTCCTCCTTCTTTTATTTCTTACATCTTCAAGCAGTTAGTACATTTGAGTTTTCAAGTTGCCTAGTTACCATAAGACAAAGTACCTCTGTTAAGATCTGCTGATGGGGTGACTGGTTCAATCAGAGTCTGTGTTTCAGGTTCACCTTCAATCACATGGTCCTCTACAGTGCCAAATGATGAGTTACCCTCTTGGATTTGATCATTCTGTGCCCAGCTTCCTCTGCTGAGACATACAAGGGAGCCTCCTCCCAGCAGTATGTTGAGAGAAACTACAGCAGTGGTGCAGATTATCTACCAGCAAACACATAAACAGTGTGCAGACTTTTATGTACTCTGTAAATTCAAAAACAGTTCTTACATGAAAGAAAACAGCAACTATTTCCACTTTTATTATTACCTGTGATTTGCCATAAAAAAACGATGAGTCAATCGTGTCAGGCAGTTTTTCCCCAAATATGAGCAACAAAGCTGTTACTATTGCTGGAACCCTGTTTAATACGAACATTTTAAAACAAAAACATTCACAACAACAAAATGTAAAACTCAAACCAGCTAAACTTTAACAACCTAAACCAGGTAAATGATATGAAAATACAGTTAGGTCCATAAAAAAGGAATGAAGATAGTTTTTTTTGGAAAATTTGTCATCTGTACACCACAACACTGAATTTGAGACATAAAGTCACGACTTACAGCTTTAATTCAAGAGGTTGGAGAAAAGTGTGGCATTAACCATTCAGGAATTACAGACATTTTAACACACATTGAAATTTAACTAATATAAAGAATCCTTTACAGTGAATACCCATTTTCTGGCTACTCCCTGTGAATACTCGCTTGCTCTATTTGCACTTGGGCTCACATGGACATTACACAGACTTTGTAGTAGGGAGCTCACAGGATAAATTAGATTTTATGTCTAGGCTGACTGACTCAGATGTTTACATTCTCACAAGCAGCCTACCTGGCTTTTGTCTGGAGAAGCTCAAGATTCTAGTGCATTTGTAAAAGCAGCTAATGACTGCCTCAAGTCTGGAACCCATGGCCATGACCGAATGTTAAGGTTCCCCCTTTGACATGCTTTGTTAGGCCTTTTCTGCAGCTGCCTTCAGCTGCTACTTGTCTCTTTCTGCCTCCAGTCTTGTCTTCTGTTAGTACTACTAACTAGTAGTACTAGTAGTTTTTTACTTATTTGCTTTGTTCTTAATGATAATCCAAACTGCTGCATTGTTCACTTCCAATGCTTTTGCTATCTCTCCACTGGGTTTACTGTTTTTTTTTCACCATATTGATGGATTACTTCAGTTGCATAGACACCTCTTTGGAGCTTGTGTTGCAAGTTCCAGTAAACAGCTACCAAACGGAAATGTAACAAAACCGCCTCCAGGCCTTTTATCTGCTTGATTAGTCATGGAGTGAAGGGGAAACAGGCCATCAAGCAGCAATGTTTCTAAGCAATTTTTTCCATTATTTATGAATCCCAGCGAATGGGTGTGTATGGAAATGGCTGTAATTTCTGTATGTTTAACGCCACACTTTTGTCAAACTCTCGAATTAAAGCTTAAAGTCTTAACTTCACTTGCATCCGTGTGTTTTATTTCAAATTCAGTGTGGTGGTGTATTTATGGACCTAACTGAAGATTAAATTTATTGGATTCAAGTGTCCCACATCAAAATTACCCTCATTATTCTTGATCCAGGTTTTGGGTGGCACTTATTCATGTTTACAAACCTAAGCTGTACTGTGCAGCAGGTCGATCAAATATTAAGGTATGCCATCTGGTTATGGCTCTGCCCTTTTAGTTGCCTAACAAGCTCTGCTTATTTTCCTTTTACTTCTTTAATGTGACTCACCCCCAGCCTGCAATGATGAACACGCCTGGTGAAACTTTTAGATCCTCAAACTTTTTAATGAGCACAAGAGAGAGTGCTATTAAACCTAAAATGACAAGATATGCATTACACAATTAGAAATCAAAGAGAGAGATTAAAGATTAACAATATATATTTTAACAGGATAATGGGGGTTATTTGTTGTGTGTTTACTGCGGGTGGTTTGTGTTGTGCATTCACAACTTACCTGGCCACACATAAGTACTGTAGAGTGAGGTACATATCATTGTGAAAGTCAGGATCTGCCCAATGAAGTTGTCTTCTTTCACCACAAAGTTCCACAGGATCATCCCAATACAAGTTAGAAACTTTGAGACCATATCATAACAGAAAGAGCAACTTAATAATGTGAAGTTATGTAATTAGATTTCTATTTACAATTTAACTAATAGATAGTAAAATCTGTTTTAAAGTTTGTTAATGGGCTTACCTGTGCCACAAAAAGGTTGACTGTAAACATGTGTGGTAATCTTTTGAATTTCTTACTTAAAAACATGACAGCTATTGTCCACACCTGTTCAACAAACAAACAAATTTAGCAACACAAAACACAGATACAAATAACACAACATACAATTAATACTGAACACAAACATTGAAGAATTTAAGTAGAACTGCAAAATATGCATATGTTAACATGTTTCTGCAAAGACTGTCATTGTTTATCGCCCCATGTTTCAGGTTCCTTAAAAACACACTGAAAGTAAGAATAAATGGGGAAGTTGGGTCTGTACTTGTTCACAACAGAACCATTTTATGTTAACCTGCCACTGTGGTCCACACATCAAACAATAAGCCATACTTTTGATTTTCTCCTCTACTTGTCTCAAATAAGGCATCAATAGAAACTCTAAACAGTTGTGCCTTGTAAGGGAAAATACATACAACCATAACAAAGTGATTTTGATACCATCAGCTTAGTTTCCACATACTGAGATAAAACACAAGTAAAAAGAAGAATCAGCTGATAAAAAGTCAGTGAAAAAAGATTAATAAAAAAAACAAGCCTGCATGCAGTATTCAACACTGCAGCGAGTAGGTGTGACTCACCAGAGCAACAAAGCTCACTATGCTTATGTTAAAGCTGACATTCTGCAGTGAATTCATCAAACGCTGAGGATCCATGCAATGGATTGTAAGTAACCAGGCAGACACATACATTATTGGAGCTGAAAGAAAAGTGCTGATCACCATCCCAGAGGTCACCTGTTAAAAAGCAGAATAAAACATGAAGGGTGAGTTTGACAAAAAAATATAAGAATACTGGCAGGTAGTAGTAGACTACTAGTAGACAACTCACAACTTGTAGCTCTGCGTTATAATACACAGCATAGATAGCCACACTTGGTGCAGTGGGAAACACTCCATAAAGAAAAGCATAATTGGAGAGGCTTGTGTGGTTCATTGCACTGGTGTTGTTGTTGTCCAACAGATCCACCATGTCCTTACAGATCAGTGGCATTAGCAACCTAAAAGTCAAATCAAAAGACTGGGATAGTTAACAGTGTTCTGTGAATCACAGCACAACAAAAATATTTGCAGACAGTAACTGTTTTCATGTTATGCACTCCTGAGACGTCTTATGTTGTCATTTATTTGTTAAAATTACTGGTGAATGTGGTTAGAAAAAGGTCTGAGTCATCTAAAACAACATGTTGTGAGCACTTTACAAATCTCTAACCTGCTGACTCTTGCTGTACTCCTAAAGCCTGTCTAATTATATATATCTTACAATACAAAATTACTTCTTGTATGAAATGAACATCAGGTGCAGTAAATGTGCTTTCCACTCACAATTTTGCAGTAATGAGCAATATCAGTGTAACAACTGTGGATCTGGTTAGTTTCCTTAACTGGCCCACCATGCACAGACCCAAGTAAAACAGAGCTGCTCCCCCGAAAGAGTTGGCCAAACCATCCACAAATTCAGCCATGAAAGGGGGGATTCTCTGTTGCAGGAGAGAGTGGGCAACAATGCCAACGATGACCATGAATACGATAGGGTTCTTCAGGACCTGTAAAATTACATGTCCCAATATCTTGAGTTTGCTCTGCTGGTGATTTCCCTGATCTTTCCACTTCTGGATTTCACATAAGGCAAAGCCGATGGGGTTTAAAAGCATCAGGGACACAGGTGCAACCAAGTAGATGTACTGGAGGTATTCTGGGTATGTGCTCTGGTATAGGGCTTCCACTGTGGGAAAATGTGAAGATAAGTAACTCAGTATGTTGGCTGTAGAGCAACAGTAATCAAGAAAGTCAGGAACAAACACATCTGAGGCTTCATGACTAAAGCGTTGCCTAGGTTTTGCATTTTGTTTTGTGGGAAAAAAAATTCACACTGAACACTGCCAAACCTAATATCCATTATATTAAAAATGCATTTGTCATGTGAAATGCTCATGTCACTGAACATGAAAAACTGTAAGCTTTCAAAAAAAGGTGACCATATAGTAACTAAAAGCTGAGGCTCTAACAAGAAACTGTCATGTAACCAGGCAAAAACATATGTTGCAGCAAAATGACGACATAACATCTGCATGTTTGAATTTGAATGACAAATAGGTGGGTAGAAAAACAAGCTTAGGGTCAATAAGGTTGTGTAAACAATGATAAATACTGCAGAAGCTTCAGCGATGGGATTGCTATCAACAATAGTTAGACATTTAGATTAGATATCTATGGGCCATTAAAAGAAAAATCCAACTTTGACAAGCCGACTAGTTTTGGTGGTTGGTGGCGATTTCATACACATCTAATCACAAGTAGAGAGTAAGCATGAGCAGTAACGCACAAAAAAAAGGGAGCACAAAATTATGAATCCGAATTGACAATACCATACACCATGACCAACATATATACAAACACATACATATATGTGCATTATTCATAGTTGCAGTAGTGGATGAAAAAGAAACACCAGGCTTAAATGCATATACATACCTATAGGATATCCTAAAGCAAAGTCATTGCTTTGGGTAGCAAATATTGAGAAGAGCCCAGCCTTACTGTAGCGACTCTCTGGACTGGCAACTATAAGCGTGAGGACGCACACAATGAAAAAGACAGAGACCTTGGCAATGAGGATGCTCCAGAGAAATGGCCAGATGACATTACCAAAGTCCAGCAGAACCATGTTCTTGAACAGCAGCGCTGGGAGGGCAAACTTGGACACAAAATTTCCCAATCCTTTGGCCTGAGTGGAAGTGATGATGTTTGCCCTCCCAGCGATGTATCCACAAAGAATTATCCCGAAGCACTCCAGGAGAGCCGGGAACAGTTTGTCGATGGACATGGTGGCGGAGATAACAGAGGAGTCCTGGTATTCCTCTGCCTCCTCGTAAGAAAAGATGTCCAGAGCCCCCATCATGCTGGTTCTCCCTCCGGTGTCAGCTGTCATACCTGGTTTATGCTCATGCTGAAGTCGTGTCTGTCGCTGCTAGTGAAACAACAAAAGAGGAAGTTGAGGCAAAAAAGCAGAAGTTACTGTAGGCAGGTGAAAGGGCTGGCTGAAGTTAACCCCACAGCCTTAGCTCCTGATAGCATAACTCGTTAGACAAGCCAGACAACGTACTGCAGAAATTACTAATTCTTGTGGGTTTATAAAGTTGTTACCACGAAGCCAATCCGTACTTCCATTCCCTCACATGTTGCTCTCACCTGTCTGGCAGCCCCGAGTCCTCCATTTAGCTAACACAGTTGCAAAGGGTTAGCCGGCTAGCTAGCTAGCCAGCTAGCTCAAGAGACATTAAACTTAGCTACGTGGAACAAATAACTGTAACTTAAAAGGCAAAACTTAAGCGAAGTGTCAGGCTGTTGTTACAGAACTGTCTGTATCATATCTGTATCTTACTCTAGCTAGTTCCCACCCAGCAACTTTCATAATCATCGTCAACTGTCAACTGCACCAATCATGTTTTTAAAAGAAGGCGGAACTAAGCTGGGCTACAAAGCCCATGTGACTGGGACCTGTCTGAAGACACATCTGGTATGTTGTTTTGTAATTAACCACAATCTGTAGTGTCCTGACTGTATTTTGTCCAGAATTGTTTTGGAGCTAATAAACATGGTCACATTTTCCAGCGGGATGACATGTCACTACTGTCACGAGGTACCTGCTGATCTCAGTTATCACCAAGAATTCACAGCACTTGGAGCAAAGGTTGTCTATATTTTGTGTCTGCTCATGTGACCTGGGTTATGCTTTACAGGTGATATAGATTTCAGGACACTGCTCTGTATGAGGGGAAAGACTGCAGATACTACTCAGTGCAAGAGGTGGCAGTCCACAAAGTCAATACTTAACTAAAATCACAAGTACTTGTCCATAAAACACCCCACTTAAAGTATACTGTCACTTCCTTATATAAGGTGAAATACAAAGTGCATACTCTATAATGTAGCTTATTTAATTACAAAGGTAGTTTGCATGGTACAAGGTACTGATAAAAACAAGTTGAGAGAATGTACATTAAAACTAGGTTAAATGATCAAAAGACTGCACGTTATTTTCATTATGTATTAATAAGACCCACACTTTGTAGACCCACACTTTGACCTGGACTGGTCTTTCCCATTCTAATCTTTATTTTCACAATTAACATTTTCCTTGATGATTGAATTGGATATTGATCAACTATTAACCATAACACTAAAGGAGGTTGCCAAAGTTTATTTTTTAATAATTTAGATAGTTTTTCATATTTTATTTATTCAGTTAATTCGTATCATTATGTTTTTGCTCACTGGGAAGTGACAAATCCGCAGAGAACTGTAAGAAAGAATCCCTCATGTTTTTAGATGTTGCACCTTTTAATCTAACAGTGCAGTCTTAGCTTCTTGTTGCTTCCTTGTCTGCTGGAATAATCTAAAAGAAAAGCATAACTGGAGTGGTTGGAGGGTGTCAGAAAACATGTTGCTGTTGTCAAAAGATCACAGGCAAGACCATCAAATCAGTCACACATATATTCTTTTAAAAAGAAAACCAAAACGAACAAAAAACTATCATCTGCTGATGTAAACTGTATAATATAAACTGTATGCACTCCACCAGTCTAAAATTTGAACACACATAGAAATTACAATGTTTTTGAAAGAAAAGCTGATTTTATAACATCAAATTAACAGTGTAGACACTGTTAGTATTATAAATGTTGTTTTTTAAAGTAATATTTACAGTGACGTACAGAACCTTTAATCAGCAAACATCAGTACTATCGTCCAATAGCATCTTACGCAAGTTTTTCTATTAAAAAAATCTGTCAATAATAAACTGATCATTATAAAGTAATTTTGCAGTGATTTTAACCCAGCTGAAGACATTCATTAAAAATTTGATCATTCTTGTGTGTCCAAGCTTTTGACAGGTAGTCCAAACTATATTTATATGGTGTACATGTACAAAAAGTACCATTTTTTACACACACTAAAACACTGAGACATTTATAATTCATAGTAAAACTTCAGAAAACAGAGACACATTCTATGTTGAAAGCATGGCGCTTTAGAGCATGCTCAGCTCAATGAGGCGGCCTGCAAACACACCTAATGTGCCAATCAGACACACAGCCATGAAAACACATAGCAGAATATGATCCAACACCATGGCCACAAACTTCCACTCTTCAGCAGCCTGGGAAGAAAAGTGGGACAATATGTCACACACACAAAAGCTAAACAATTTTATTAGAACAATATTAGACAAATTCTGTTTGAGAACATTTACATTGTTAGATTCCTCGTCTGATTTCATGGTTTCTGCGATGTACTTGACTCCTTCAATGGCACTGCGCACATCAGGATTCTTACTGATGGGTGATTCATAGGGCACCGCAGATGTCTGGTTGCCAGAGATGTCTGAGATGTCAAAATCAGCACCATAGATGCTTTTATTCTGCTTTTCTTTGCCAGGACGCTTCATTGTCGAAAAGAACATGATGTTGGGAATGGTTTCAATAAAAACCTGCCATAAAGAAGATAAAGGGAAAGCACTGCATCAAAGACTAGACAAAAAATATTAAAATAAAGCTATTCTCTCTGATACCACTAGATGGCAATATGACACAGAGCAAATAAGTAAAGGCTTGACAAGCTTGGAAATGGGATTGAATCATGTAGTCAGTCAGCTCCACAATAGAAATCACACTGGTCTTTATTTGTTTTCCTGTTGCACCTGTTCTCACCTTGCGGACCCAGTCAGGCATCGTGTGAGTGCTCGGGGAGCGGTGGTGAGTGTTGATGACAACAACAGTGATGATGATAGAGGCAATGACAAAGACCATGGTGAAGAGCATGTACTTCCCAATGAGTGGTACAGCGCTGGAGGTAGAGGGAATCAGCTCCACGATGACCAACAGGAACACAGTCAGTGACAACAGGACGGAGATGCTGAGGGTCATCTTCTCTCCTGTAGCACACAGCAAATGAACTGTTTTGTTCCTCCTGAACTCTTAACTTATCTGTAAATCACTGCCCATAAATTTAAGTAGGTTAACACCTTATGCACCTTATTACACTGCCACAAGAGAGAGCTATTTCTATGGATCTGGTTTCTATATAAGCTCTTACCTCAGCCATCCACCTTCAGTATTTACACAACAACATAATAACTGCACTGTTCACCCATACAATCAAATCATATTTAAACAATGAAATGCAGCTTTGCTCCCTAAAGTCAGCAGTAGGAGAGGATAACAGATTCTGCCACCATTTCACACACTGAAAATGCAAAATGTGTTGTTTTTGTTGCTCAGTAAGAGCAGTTATTCCAGAGAGGGCGTCTTTTGGCACCATGCTCTCTTCCACACTATCCTGTCAGCAGTCATATCAGAAGCAGGAATCGAGTGATGTATTATACATTAAAGCAGAGGCCTGCTTTCAGACATGACAGCACAGAGGGACCCTGGGTAATGAGGCAGACCTACACACTGGGAATGGAGCCAGATGTGCACACAAGCAGAGCAGTTTCAGGAGCAGCTGATATAGGAACAACTCAGATTGACAAGCAACATTAAAGACAAGGATTTGTGCAACACAATGTCAGTTAATATTCTGAAAACACAGGTAATAAGGATAATGTATGTTAATGACAGAAGCTGATTGAGCTATGAGCTTGTGACAATTTGCATGAAACTACTGCTACTTTGCATTACCTTTATATTACACATCCGCAGTTCTTCAAGTGTCATTTTCTTGACTATTTAAGTGAGATTCAAAAGTGTAAACAAGGATGAGACCTGCAAATTAGCCTAATCTAATTTAGATTACGTTACATTGCACCTGCAATGTACTTCCTGTCAGTAAAGTGGTTAAATTTGGCACTGTGTTTACCAGCCTCAATATCCCTTCCACACCAAGCCTAATTTTTAAATTCATATTTTTGTATTTTCACTTTTGAAAATTTTATTTCACTGGCGTGTAACCTCAACATTCATATAGTCCATTTCTGAATAGAAGAAATGTAATAAATGTTGGATGATATTTTAAATAGTGATTGTTCTTGAAGTACATATGCACTAGCACCTCAACTTGGATAAAGAGCTGTAAGTAATGCTTCTACTTTTTAGGCTGTACTCGCTCTTTTGCTTTAGAACTGAGTTTGTGTACTTGGTGTCATTGATGTTGATGCTATGGTCTCATATTTGACCTTCTTTTCCAGAGACAGATTAAAAAGAGTATATTGCCATTCTTAGATTTGTTATTAAATGTGAACCTACAGAAATCAGATAGCATAAAACAGAAATTGTAAAAAAACAAAACCTTGAAATGTTAGGTACCTTTAGTTTGTTAAAAAAAAATTTTTTTTTACTACTAGTTCCTGCAATAGTGATGTAAACCAATCCAATTTAAGAGACGTTAATGTAGAATACTCCACTTAATATAAAATGTGGCAAAGAACAGACATGGTGAAAAAAGTTTATGCTATAACTGTCCAGCTTCTTACAGTCTGGACTGTTTTATATGCCCATGAAAGAAAACAATTTTGAATCAGTGTCACTATACCAGAGTCTGTAGGAAGATAGAAGACAAGGCCAGTCAGGAAGGAGAAGAGCATGCAGGGGATGATGACGTTCACAATGAAGTAAAGTGGAAGCCGTAGCATTAGAAAGTGGTAGGTGATGTCCAGGTAGGGGGTGTCTGGACAGCAGGCGTAGAAAACCTGGTGCTTCCAGCTACGGAAATCCTTCATCACCCACTCTCCACTCTCCATAAAGTTACTCAGATCAGGGCGGTCACTGTCCTGGTGGAGAGAAGCAACATACAAAAGATGATTACATTCAGTTTCTTTACATATTTCAATTACTTGATTCACATCTATCTTTTTTATTTTTCACATGCATTCATCTACAGTTGTTTACCGTTTAAATTTATGCTGTTTTATTAGTTTATCACCTGTAAAGCACTTTGAATTGTACTAATATGTGTGTAAAATCATTTAATACATAATAATATTTGATACACATTATTTTGTTTGCTAATGTTCTCTGTTCTTAAGGACATACTGACATTGTTTGTATGGTTAAAAGAATATTATGTGATTTAAATCTATAGATAAAACACAGAAGATGTAGCATTTTTAATAGTGAGCCTTTGAGCTTTTGGGGTAGCTGATTAAGGTGTTTTGTTTTTTTTTACCTTTGGACATAAACAGCTGTTCCCTCCTGTTTCCAGGCTTTATGCTAAGCTAAGCCAACCAGCTGTTGTATTTAGCTTTTAGTTTAACCGACAGAAATGAGATCAACAATTGTATCATCTAAATCTAACTCTCAGAAAGAATGAGTATATTCATAATTCCTATAAAGTCCCTTAAAGAAGTGTTCTGAGTGGAATTACAGGATTGATTTCGACCAAGTTTCCATCGTAAGTCCAGGTACCCAGCTTCATACTGCAGTTCTGGAGGTCAAAGGGGAAATGTAGCACAATAATTTCACAGTAGCTCTTGAAGATGGCTGGTGGGTTCCATGTGATCATTCCAGTGTGCTCCAGCAGCACTTTGGTCTCATGAATGATGGCAAAGTCACCATCAGCACTGTGGGACAAACAGACTCAGCTTCAGCATGGTTGATAATAAGTTAAATGCTAACACAGGGGGACATTAGTGCCTGAGGATGGGTCGCTGCTGCTGTAGCACATCCCAGCCAACCAGCGTTCAGCTTGGCACATGTTGTTGTGGCAGTAAAGCTGGTTGTCAGGGAAAAACAGCAGTGTGTTAGATGCAGCATATGGTCTGAGGAGGGGGGAGCTGCAGTACGCGGGCCAGATTTAGCCTGATGAAATCTGATCTTTCACACACTGCAAACTTAAGTATAGGAAAGTATGGTGCAAAACATTACTGACAGGTGTGTTGATTGTTTCTAGAGGTCTGGTGCCTAAGGTCGTCTGAAGCTTGATGTTACGAAAACAGGGTTTGGAAAAAGAGAGGAACATGACGTGGATCAGATCTAACATACTTGTTGTAGAGAACCAGATCAGGCCGCCAAATGTCAGTTGAGGGAACTCTGATCTTTTTGATGCCACCATAATCCTCTGGGTTCCACTGCAAGTTCACATCTTTCCATTGCTGAATAAAACAAACAAGGACACCCAGATCAATGGAACATTCTTTAGTAATCACAACCGCTATTAATGTTTTACTTCAGGGGATAAAAAAAACATTTGAGCAGAAAACAAGTAAGGATGAAAGGAAGTGTCATCTCTCAGTTTCTTAGTTTGTGTTTTCTCACATCTTTCATATGACTCAAAATAAATAGGAACGACCCAAGTAGAACACCACAATGACCACTGTCACTCTCTATATGTCAGTTCTTTATATAGTGTATAACCATACATGTGCAGCATAGTTCCCGTAAAAGCTTTGCCACTATTGTAGGTTACTATTGTACGCATTTGTCTTTTTTGTTTTATTATACCAAATACTAAATACTAAATTAAATACATGTATATCTTAACTACATTTATTTGTATTTGGTATTCTTTTGCCCTATTACTTGTTTATTTGAATTAAAAGAGCTAATAAAGCCTCTCTTCGAAATAATTAAGTCTCCCGTGTATTACATAAAAAAAGGAAAAAAAAGAAAAGAAAGGAGGACTCAAACCTGTTTCAGTCGCACATTGCTGCTGACGATTTGGTTGACCTCATCCTGTGGATCCAGATGTGTTTGGACAGTTGATTACAGTGAATCTTAATACAGATGTGGCGATAGTGCATAATATAAGACCTCACCACACTGATGAGCTGGATGAGCTGAAGGCCCACAGTAACAACCACAGAGTCCTTGAAGTCATTAACCGGACGGACAACTTTATTGTAACCAGTGAAGAGATTTTTAAGAAGACGTGTCTCATCAGAGGAGGCCCAGGCAGCACCTAAAACATACAGGCTTAAAGTTGTTTACTTTAATAGGCTGTTTACACTGGAAGTATGTAGATGCTGGAAAATCCATATGCTCTATACTGCACCAAACCGTGATGTGGCTTTATTTGACACTTAAGGTGAGTGTAATGTGAGTAGAAAAAAGGCGATGTGTCATACTAAAGGTGTAAAATATTTGTGAATATGCAGTATGTGGACCAGCATAGGTCTATGTTTTTTTATGTTAGCTGACCCACATTACATGCTGTACAATGTGTGTGTGTGTGTGTGTGCAGTCAAGCTTTGAAAAGTCTTTCAAAGTGTTGATTTGAAAGTGCACAACTTTGCATTTGCAGTATATAAATATATTTCGACATGTTTTCTAAGACACTGACTATATGGCAGAAAAGGATTCACACACCACCATGTACAGTGTACAATGTATATGTATTTGTGTATGCTGGGCTCTAAATTTAAACGTGATGGCACCCCTGTAAGGGTTGTTAATTAAGATATTCTTACACTATTACTCTAACAACACAGAGCAGGAATCCTTTTCATTTATCAGTTGACCTTGAAATAAAGGTCATTTTACATATTGTTACACATGATAGTTGAATGATCCTTGAGACATTAAATTCAGAAAACAAAAAAACTGCATGAACATAATTATGCAGGCAACTTCATGTGTTAAAAGAAAGTTAATAAAATGAAATAAAATGCAAACAGCACATGTGGCCACTATCAATCAAAGAAGTGATTTGCACAGAATTTTAATTTGTTCAGTTTTGCTGTTTGAATTGAGATGTGTTTCTTTAAACATACAGTTATTAATGTCTAATGATTTTTAACTTCTAACTTTAAACATTAACACATTCACATTCAAATTTAAAGGCTCACTTGCACGTGTAATTAGCACACAGTTTCTAGAGTTTTAAATAAGTTCTTACCTGATAAAATGACTAGATGAAAAATGAAAAGTACAGTATTCATTCTTGACAGGCGACCCAAACATCAAAAAGTAATAACAAACTTTAACACGTTGCACACTTGTGAATTGAAAAGGTTCGACCCACCTAAAACATTCTTTCAACACGGGAAATTGACCTACTGTACAACCTCCGGCTTCTCTACTGGCAGCCTTGTCAGTATTGTCTGACAGCAAATGTGAGTGACTGCCTGCCAATGCTTGTCATTCGATAGGGGCACATTCTTTGTCATCTGTAATCTGTGGAGTAATCCACCACTGAAATATCCAATCCTGACTTTGGCCAAATACAACCTCATGGTGCAAAGACACAACACATGCTCAAAGCCCTCAGTTTTTCTTATTTCACTAACAAATTATTAACACTATTATACCATAAATCAGAACATACAGTTAGGTCCATGTAATAATGTTTATAGCTCTTGAAAAAAAATTTGAAAAAAAGTGACGGTTAGCTTTTGTTTGGATTTTAAAGATCTGGGTTTTTATTTAAGAGATTTAAGAATCTGATCATATTGTATCACCTGATGTCAATCGGTTGTAGATAGCCAAACAGTAATTTTACTTTTCTTTAAGGTCTTTTCCATGCGTGTGCTCAGGAAAAAATAAACACTTAAACACCATGTTTAGCTTCTTTTTGGTTGGTGACCTAATATAAGGTGAAGCTGAAGGTTTCTCTGTTCTTGATTATTTTCACTTTATTTTTTGTTTTGTTTTAAAATAATTACTTCAAGAATTGGAATTTTTTCTGCAGTGCTCAACAAGGC
>OMLM01002850.1:41308-54544 GCA_900302695.1 Helostoma temminkii
GATTTAATGTACAAATCTTTATTAATTTTCAGTTTTTGTCACTCAGTAATTGACATATTGTGTGTGTGAAGGTACAAAGTGAAAAATGTAACAGCCTAGTTCTTAGAACTGTAGCTTTCAATATAGATGATGAATATTTAGCACATTTATTTAAAACAAGGGAAATTATCTGTTCTTGGACCTGCAGAGGCACATGGGGACCTATTTGTATCCTTAGGACAGTAATAACACCCCAGCATAAGTGTGCCAGTTTTCAGAGGGGTTGTACCATTGTGGAGTTTATAAGCGACAGACAGAAACAGAAAAAGGGCTTTATTGATATAGATATGTTTTCACAATGCCTCTCAAATCCCGTTTCCCACCTAAAAACAAATAATAAAATGATTTTAGACACCTCAGATATTCTAACAGTCTTGTCTTTCCTGGAGGCCAGGTGTTACACCAGTGCCTCCGTTCTTTGCTCTACCCTACCCCACCTCATTGGGCCTGTGATGGATCAGGCAACTCAATTTCCTCACATCCCCAATCCATTCAATCAGCCAGTCACTCAACCACAAGCCTCATTCATCACACTTAGGGACAAATGACCATTTTGGCAATGGCTGAATTAAGAGTGATTTGTATCAGCCCTTGTCTCTTTCGCTCTCTGTCCTATCTCTCCAATCATGCAGGCCACCTGAATTTACACCATTTAAGCACCTCTTTGTCTGTTTCCAAGTCTGTCATGTAATACTGGACAAGCCATCATTGTATCTGCTCAGTCAATCCCTTCCCAGACATACACCTTTGTTGCTCTGTCCAGTGTTCATTAGAACAGTTTGAGGTCTCACACTGCAACTCCAGGCTCCAGAGGACTATGAGCTGTGCATTTAGCTCTGTAAGTGAATCTGAACATAATTGCCTTTGTAGCAGAGTCTTGTCTTTGTCTGCAGTGAGTGGATGGAAACTGGACAACATACTGAATGTTTACAATTTGATGAACATTGAAATCAGATTGGTCATAACAGAGATTGAAATGCGTGTTTTTTCCGGTTTAAAAAGAGACTAAGTTAACGTGTGAATAATATTCAAGTGGAGACATGTGAAAGCATAAGCACCAAGAATTCTGCGAAACAACATGTGAAATATGAAATACTGATGTGATCGTAAACAGAGTGAGTATTTTTATTTCACATACTTGACATGGGTGAACTAAACATCATGTGTAGGGAGAAATGCATTCAGTCAACAGAGAAAGGTCAGTTATCTTATGGATCACAGCCTTTCAAATGTAGTCTCATTACTGTGAATAATCCAAGTCCACCATACAATGCTGTGTTATCTCATCTAACTGAGTGATAGAAACCCTGATAGTTTTATTGGCATGGTTTACCTCCTTTCACAGTCAACACCTAAAACAGAAGATGAAGATCTGATATATAAAATGGCTGATAATGGTGGGGGAGGCTAAACGGTTGAATGAAAATCCAATTTTGCCGCACAATCACCAGAGACAAGTCTGAATTCAGCTTACATTAACTCAGTGTGCTGTGGTCACAACAGCCAAGTAATTAAATGTCAAGCAGTGACTGCTTCTCAAATGCTTTGTGAGGAGAATCGAGGCACAAAATCTAAAGGCAATGAATTGCTAAACATGAAGACACTAACAACATGGGAAAAACATCTGCATTTAAATGTCAGGTCACCAGTAAAAGTATGATTTTAAATCAAATGTGAAATAAAAGCATCACCCAAACACCTTAACAGATGAAATAATAATTAGGTAGTCAGCCTCTGATGGCAGTGCATGGCTGTTTTTTTGGGAAATACTTAGAAAGACATAACCAGTGGGTAATTAAACCTAAAATGCATAAATATCGTGTGACATTGTTTGCACATATATTCAGTAATTAACAAGTGCAAGAGTGCTGTTGCCTTAGGAATTGTAGGTTTGTTTTTAATCTCACAATAAATTAGTGTGACGGATGTATTGTTAGAGGGGTTTCTGTACAGTCACGTGATGTGTGGCTTTTAGGCAGGACCTGCCACTCTGAATATGCAGAATTGTCAGTCCTATCACCTAGGGTGATCTTGTAGTCTTAAACACATACGCTACTCATGTCAAAAGCTGAAAAGCAGCATTAATTACAGTATGTTGTTTTTTGTTTGTTTGTTTTTTATTTACAGCTAGGTAATAATAGCATTTTAAACAATAATGGACATTACAAATGAAAACTCAACAAGATTTAGCAGGAAGCATACCCACACAGCAGTTAAAGCAATAAGTAACGAGTGAGTCAACGCTGTTTCCAGCTGCACCTTACTACTGCTAGCAACTGCATGTTACCTCTCAGACAATATCAATGACTTTTTGTCTCTCTGCATCTGTTAAACAATGCTGATCAGCTGTTGAAGATGAGGTAAACCCATAATCCCACTTGATGCTAGATAGCATGATCGAGAATCTATTGCAGAAGAACCAAACAATTCCCATTAACTGGTTCTGCTGTTCATAAGTAGCCATAAAATGTGTTAAGGCAGGTTACAAACTTGATGTACAGCTTTATTATAGCAATTCAATTGACCCATTGAGCACTTATTTTTCTCAGAGTAAGATTTAATAAATTAAAATGATCATGCACAGGCTGTGTACAAAAACATCACAGTAAAAAAAATTTAATTCACCAAAACAATAAAAATGTTAAGATCAAGCAAATTCACCAGTGTGAACACATTAGCAGAAAAGGCTAATTCAACTAAGAACTGTAAAAACAGTTGAGGAGATAAAAATATACAGCATCATAAAAATTATTCCAGAAATATCATTAGCTTATTTTTCACATCAGTTTCACAGATATAACTGCACGGCTGACAGCTGGGAATGTGGACTATAACTACTACAGAATAGACAAAAGCAAAATCACAGCGCTACACGATCTTTAACTCATGCTGGGTTACTACTAGAAAGCAACAAAGACCTTGCACTATGCAAACTGGTCTGTCAGCATTTGAAAATCCCCCGACAAAAATGGGGAGGCATAAAGTACATACAAGTGTAAGGTCCATCGTCCATACCCAGTACAGGTGAGGACAGATGTTAGGCCAGCACTAGTCTATACAGAGGGCATTTAAAAAATGTATCAATCATTTAATACAAACAGCTATTCAAGTCTTTGCACAAAAGAATGATTGGAGAGCCATTCTATAAAAGTCCTGATCTGTCCTTAGAAAAGTCTGTCTTCATTTTTAATGAGCACCTCCACGACCTGTCTCTGGTAGCGGATGTCATTGAGTGCTGTTATGGCATCATTGTTTGGTGCACGCATGAGAGTGGGCCCAAAAATGATGGCGAGGTTCTCTGCATTCATCAGGTTGAATTTCTCGTTTTGCGTCACCCTGAAAACATGCATTAAAGTTAGAAACATACATCAATGCACTTTAGATGTAGTTTGAAAATTATTGGCATGGTGAAAGGCCTGAATGTTATGCCTGAACAGTTTTTAAGCACAGCAGTTCCCTTTATTAACTAATATTATCATGCCTTCAAATCAAGTTTTATTATTATATACACATATAGAGAAAGTGGTAACTGTTGCTCCTACTCATACTAATTTTCATAAAGTCCCTTAGTTCTTACAGATTCCGACTGGATTTCTCACCTTTTTAAATGTGCCATGAGGTACTTGAGAGTTTCACAATGTGATGGTGGCAACAGAGCAAGAGCCTCACGAAAAGCTTCATGCTTCTTCTCTAGGTCTGAGAGCTCTGGAAACAGAAATAAACGTGCTGTTAGAGGCATCAGAATTAAGTCAAAAATCAATGTATTTATACCCTCTTGTGTAATAAAATCTACTAGTCTCTGAAAGGAGGTCGCTTTAGATAGCTTACACGGTACATCTGTGTTCTTGACTGTATGATTGTGTTTTGCAAGTTATGTGTATAATCAGAGTTTTTCTCTGGACTGCTCATCTGCTTTGTAGCTCCAAGGAGGTAGATGTAGTAACATTTATCAGCCCAAGAGCACTTTATTAAACTCTTTAATAACAAAGATATCAGAAATGTGTTAAGGGTCTATTATTCTGAACTCAGTAGAGGAGTTCTTGCAAAGTAAAAGATAAATAAAGACAGAATCTTTAATGCTAGAATTACTAATATTTTACACATTTTCAAAGACAAGTGAAAAATGGGTCAAAATGTGTGTTATAGTTCCATGTTGTATCCATGTTGTTGTCATTCCATGTTCATGTCCATGCATTGCACACAGGCCTTCTGTTGTTATTTTAGTCAGACTGGGCTATTGTTACTGTTAATGTACCGCTAGCCACCAGTGAAATTTACAGAAATCCCAGCTACAGCCACACTTCAGACAGAGTCGAAAACTGGACCTAAAGCTGAAGAAGGAGCATTGTTTCACAGAGAGAACTGATAGCTATAGGTACTTTTAACTTCTTGTTTAAACACAGAATCCAAAAAGCAAGAAGCAAAGTTATATGGTACTAAAGAGGCAGAAGTGTATGTATTCTCAAACGGCCATTCTGAAAGTCTTTTAACATCTAGGAACATTAGTCATTTTGTGTCCATGTGAAGCAAATTACAAAGAGCTAAACATGAACTGTGTGAAATGTTTAACTGCAGCAAAGCCCTAAGTGTTGAAACAGCTATTTTCTGACTAATTTGTCTAAGTGTGACTTACTTGCAGCCTCGATGAACCTGGGGTAAGCGTCGTATGAGATGATGGGAACAGGCAAATCCCTGAGGTACAGTTTCAGTGCACCTGTGATGATATTGATGTCTTCATATGCATTGACTGAGATGTCTGTCTTCTCGCCATCTGTGAGGATGCGTGATGCAATATGGAAAACAAGAAGAAAAAAGTTACCACAACGTAAAAACTGAAAAAAATAGCCTCTTTCATTCATTTGACCTGTTTTGTTCTGACTTTCTCTCAGTTATGCATGCTTCCCAGAGCAGGCCATGGCCTACTTGTGCAGACAGACTGAATATCACAGTGCTGTGAGCTGGAATGACACTCTGTCATGGATGATCTCCCACATGCGGATCTGGCTAGGAGTTTAGCCCGCTGCTGCAGGGTTTCTTACAGTTAAAATTCACACTGCACTGGCCCAAGACAGGCTCATTTTTACTAAGTCTAGTGCTGAATCCCAACACAGCAGAAGAGTTTTTTTTGCAGCTATGTTTAAGGCAGTGAGAGTATCTGTATGGTTTGTATCCCCTGAGGTCCTCTGTGGATGTCCACACATGAAACCCTGCGTGAGAGAAGCTTGTCAGAGTAGGATCTGCTCTCCCAGATGGACACTAATCCTTCACAAATGTGCCACTTTTTCTGTAATCTGAAATGTCCTTATACAAACATGTGATTTGACAGAAATCTATAACAGAACAAAAACAAAGACAGACCTTTATCAAATGCCACCTTGACATCTTCCACTGAATCACTAAATCCAGAAACTCTGTAGAGGCCTTCAGACTTCAATCCTTGAAGAACAAACATGAAATAAACAACCTTTCAGACATAGTCATGGCTGTCACCAGTAATGCAGAAAAATTCACCTGCATACATCACCATGGGCAATTTAGGAAATGCTATTAAACATTCTTAAATATGCATAAAAAAATAAGGATAAAATGTTCACAGTGTCACACAATGGAACAACATGAGCAGATGCAAATAGTTTTCTGCATCACTAGGCAAAAAAATTAAGACATAAATCAAACTTAGATGTAAATTAGAGGGCAGACAATGGGGGAGCAGGCCAATCAACTAAGGCAGCAGGAAATGTTTTCCTCATTACACATTTACAATTACCAGTACACTCATCACTCTTCTGAATCATTCCCTCATCAAAAAACATCAACGCAGTTAGTAATGTTTTCATACGTTTAACATCTTTAACATCTAACCATTATCTTTGCTAGAAAACATACTAAAGGCAATAAACAGATCAGATAACTGTGATTTCAAATGGCAAAAAAGGTTCCAGTTGTGAGAATTATTCATTTCTTCTACATGCTACAAATATAAATACACCCAATATAAACACAGACACACACACACACACACACACACACACACACACACACAATCAAGCACATGCACTAAACTAACCTCTGGACTCGATCTCTCTTATGCACATGTCCACTACCATTGGTCGCGCTGTATTATAGGCTTTGACCAGAGTTGTGAGGTCACAGCTGTACACTTTACGGATGTGTCTCAGGTCGGGCTTGCAGTCGTTGGGTACCAGAGATGAGCACTGTTTGTGGACATTCAAACCACAGTCTGAAAGACAGACATAAAGTAATTAGTTCAGACATGCCTGTAGCTTAAATGTTAAAATGGAAAAATTGGGTCCTTGCACTTAAAAATTTCTAAATGCAAGGAACAGAATTATTTATGGTAGCTGACTCATTTCATTTTCAAACTGAGGACTATTATGTAAATTCACATTCAACACCAGCTTAATTTTGATGGGGCTGGCTGGTTCCATGTGTGTTTTGGCTCGAAGACATACATTAATTCCTTTGGTCAACACTGTCCCCTGAATGTCACAAGACCACTGGAGAGCTCTTTTCTTTCTATCACATATGGCATTGGAGTCACCTTGACCACTTTCCAGATCCAAAGTCACCTCCAGAGGGTTATATTATATAAAACAGAATCAAAAACAGCCAAATAAAACAACAATGGACCAGTAGACAGAAGTCTACTGAGGGAGTGATTTTGTGTGGTTTAAATAGCAGATTAGTCTTTACTGTGTTTTGTCTTTAGTCACTTTGGAGCAGAGCTGTTTCAGGGTAGGATTCACCTTGTCTGGAACAGAGGAGCCTGTGGAGAACAGATGCACAGAGAGACTGCAGCTCTGCTTTCAAACAGAGATGCATGGACGGCATTAGAGGAACACTGAAAACACTGTGGCCTGAAGGGGGACAGTCAGCTCCGCTGCATTCTCTATTCTTTTCCAAATCCAAGCTCACAATGGCAGTGGAAGCAGCAATCGAGGTGCCGCAGGCTACACTAGACCTAGTTTCCCTGACTAAAATGGGGCAGCTCTTCAAGCTCTTAGATCTTTTAAGCCATCTCCAAGTCCTGAAAGGCACATTTGATAAATGCCATTTGCTTTTTTAGTCTAAAAGCATAAAAATTACATATTTTTGTATTCCACAAAAGAGTTGCTTGTTTTTAATTTTGCACAGAATTCTCCTTCTGAAAGCCAAGAATGTCTCCTTCTGCAAGACCTCATACAATATTGTGATTAATATGGGTCCCTGGAGAAATTCACACAGCTTGCATTTTATATGCACTGATGCAGAAATGTAATTACCTTAAGAGATGATTCTCTTAAGGATGTGAGACAGGCAGTATAATAGAGAGAATCCTGTCATCAGACGCGAGTCTGCTGAGCTCCTGATGTCCATGTGAGCACACTGATGGTTTTGGGTCCCAGGTGGGGTGGGTGCGGGTGAGGCAGGACCCAAGGGACAACAGGATCCAGGAGAAAAGGGAGATTGCTTTACTGCACCGTCAACTCTGTCTGTGCTGCCATGGAGATGACTGCAGCTCAGTTTTGGCTAAAGGGCTCTCAGAAGAGGTTTAATGGTGCCTGGTTGCTAATTTCTAATGAGCACATTATCACCATGAGTAAGCGACAGAGTTCCTAGTTGAAACCAGTTCTTTTGTGACTGGAAGTAAAAACAAAAAGCACCACTCGTATTCGTTTGAGTGTTCAGTTTTTCTACCAAAGCTAAACAGGGTTTGAGTTGCATGACCTAGCTCTTTGGTTGAAGCAGCTGAATATTAATGTGTATGGAAACATCTCTTCCCCACGCTCCTAGCTCTGCTCCTCATTAAAGAGACATGCCAGCTTTGTTTTTCTTCATGGCCATGATGGGATGAGGCTATGGGGGGCGTACTCAGATGAGGAAATGTGGCACAACAAGCACAAGCAGAGGCTTGCTTCCTGGCGCAGGGCCAAAAACAGTTCACACATACAAAAAGAAAATCGGGGTTGGAGAACATTTTTGGTATGCAAATTTGAGCATCACGTGAGACTTCGCTGCCCTAGATTCTGGTGGCTGTGGTCGAGTCTGAAGGAATGGCAATATAAGAGTTGATAAAGACCGACTCTAAATACATGTGCCTTTATTTCAATCGTTATCAGCTTTCAAAATCATCAATAATTAATATCAGAGCTCCCACAGATTTGTGTGACACATTTTGCTTCATCAATAAAACATCAGAATGTATTATAACACTGGGATAGCAAAGAATTCTGACAAAAGCCACAGTGAAACACAAATCTAAACCGTGTATGTGACAAGCTCAGGGAGAAATTTAAAAGCAAATTTTATTAAAATAATAAGGGCTAAATGTGTGTTGGCTTTATCACAGTTATTATTATAATATTATAAAAAACTAAAAACACTGACAGATTAATACTTTGACCAAATGATTATAAATAATATAATAATAATAAATACATAATGAGATCAAATACAGAAACCAGAACTTAAAATATTTCTGCTAGATGAATAACACTGTACTGTATTTATTCTACTATTCCATTTATGTTGTTTACAATAGAATATAATATAATTTTTATGCATTAAAACCATGTGGCTGTAAACAAAGAATCCCTTGTTAGTGTAATAATGGGCTAGTTTTAGATTTTTAAAAAAAATAATACATCAGTACAGCTCTTAGTACACTTTTTCTACTTAATTAAACTGGTTTGCCCATTTACAAACCCAGCGAAGAACAAAAATAGGTCAGACAAAAAGGTTTTTTACATTCTGTAACATATCTGTTACATCACACTGATAAAACCCTTATTTTAGTCCATTACACAACCTATAATCCACATACTGCTGTTGGGATTTCAGAAGAAAACTCAATAATCCAGCTCCAGATGCACTAAAAAACTGTGTAACCCATATATGATAATGCTCTTTATGCACACCATAAATGCTAATGTTAAATGGTCAATCGGTTTAAGTGTGTACAAGCACTTGAGAATAACACATACCTGAACATTTGACCCCCTGAGCCATCAGTCCCCACATGAAGCTGGCACAGTGTTCACACCAGTGAGGGCCTCGAAAATTATGGACCTAAAACAGAGAGAAAGGCAGTGACAGATTATTAGTGTGAAGAGCAATGATAAAATAGAACGAGAACAGCAGGGAGCTGAAGTCCTTTAATCCACAGACACCCTGTCCTCTTTTTTTAACAGCCCAAAAGACCCATAGGTGCTGCCATTCTAGATGAGGCTCTCTGTGTGTGGAGAAGAATTGTTTTTCAAAAACATTCTCACACTCACAACACCAAGGTGAGCGCAACAGTGACTCCAAGCAGGAGAGGCTTTGTCATTATGGCCAAGTAGGATTTGACACTTTGGATTTGACACCAGAGTGAAGGTGCAAGATGTCAAAGAAATTTGCTTTGGAAATGCCGTGCTTGTGTTGGGAAGGGAGCCCGCACACGCCAGGTAACAACAGCTTAGCCAATCAGAAAAGACCTCTGGGAACAGGAGCAAGCCACAACTCTCCCTGTTTCTCTGCATTAAATCAATAGCAGCTGCAGGAGGAAAACCTGTGTGTATATAATACATTGCTGCTTTTTCTGGCAGTTATGATCCTCCATAAGCGATGATCATGTTACAAAATACACAGAACAGCCACCTGAATAGTTCTTACACTGTCAGCCAATATTAATGTTTATCCTAGTCACCTGGAGTGACAGCTGCCATTTCATGTTAATAGAATCATGAGAATGTTCAACACATTAAGTTCTTTAATTCATATAATTATTTGTTTATTTGTTTGTTTGTTTGCGTGTGTAAAATATATTGCACCTGTTTTTTAAAAGTTTTTAAAACAAGAAATGTTTGTGGTAAATACTTTGACTTGGAGATTTTTATTGATGGAATTGAAACTTGGATTTCATATGGTAGCACTGCCCCATTTTATAGTTTAGTACTTCATCTAAAAAAATATCTATAAATTAAAATATTGTCTGTATTATGAATTCACGTAATTTACACACATCTGATTGCGGGAGGCTTAAACACCGCAAAAAACCTTAAAATGCTTAAATGCAACATACAGCAATAAAAAGGAACAAAGCAGCAAAAAGAAACCAGAGAGCATCAGCAGTCTAAAAGCCTTGAAGGTAAATTTTCACCCCCTGCTCTCCATCCCATTAACCAGCCAAAAGAAGGGAGTGAGTCTGAGCCAAATAGGGATACACTGCTCTACTGTTTCCTCTCTACATCAGCCTAATCTCTCCATCTGGTACTCAAACTAACAGCAGTGGCCCACAGACCACCCCACAGATTTTCTTTTGATAAAGGCTGACTGGACAGACCAAAAACACCTCTGTTTTCCATCAACTTCTCGCTCTCATCAACACCCCTCACTCGCACATGTTCTACAAGGGAAGGAAGAGAAGCAGCCCTGTGGCCACACAAGATGAAATCAGAGCAACATCTGCAACAGCTAACAAAAATCTCTTTAACTTAATTCAGTCTCACCTTAAAGTTGTGGACTTTCTCTGATTTGGGTGTCCTTTCACTCTCCTTCAGTGTTGCTCTTCGAACCAGTGAGGTAAGCTGTGAATAGGCTAATAGTTTAAGTGGCTGCCAGAAAGTGGCTGGAGGTTTCTGTGTCCCCATCCTCATCCCCAGGGCCGCCGCCAGAATATCCTCCTGATTGGCCTCTCGCTTGGCCTTGTGCACCAGGGACTTCTCTTCCTTGTCAACCTTGTAGGACTCTTTAGATGGCATTCTGGTGCTGCAGTCTCTCAAAATGAAGAAAGAACCAGTAGAAAAGTCCAACAGATGAAATAAAAACTCCTTGATGCTTAAGGCGAGCCTATATCAAACAATGTTGCTGTCATTGTCCCAGTTAAAAAGAGCCATCACAACAGATTTAAAGCCTGGAAATCATTTAAACAATAAAAAAACTCTAGTCACTATAAAGTCCCATCACAGGGGTGACAGTAGATCAAGTGGAGTCTCTGTTATAGGAGTGCCAGGTTTTATATGAAAGAGGTGCAGCCCCGGGTGCTCATGTGGTTCTCTGGGAACATATATGCAGATGAGCTGAGTGGTTACGCTAATCCTCTCCTCCCTGTGCAGAGCTGATATTCTCCCTGGAACACAGACAGCACACTGTTGTGTATGGATGCTGTCAGGGCGGGCAGAGCGAGGGGGAGGAGAAAGGGAGCAGACCCTGTAGTAGTCACAGCAGATTAAATGGATCCCACCAGCCAATCACAGCATGGATACACCAGCTTTATAGTAGCCCCTTCCCCGCCCCCACATAGCTCCATCAGATATCCGAGCGGGGGAGCCTGGGTTGGATGAAATGAGAGTGGGATGATAATGAGCAATGAATGAGTCATGCATTAAGAGTGGGCTGCAGTCTGTGGAACTTGCGACAGCAGTGGGCCGTTAGAGAGGAGCTATTTTCAAAATCATGTTGCCACAGAAACTGATCATGACTGGGACCACAAAGAGCAACACCACAAAAGCACTAAACATGTACGCAAACTGTGACATCACTGATATTAACGTATGCTTTCATACGCAGCTAAGTTTGGATGCATATAAAAGATTTTTGTTCTTCATATTCAAGCGATTCCGACTCAGAATCCTTTAGAACAAAATCTATTAGACAGAATTAGACTACAGTAAACAAATAAAATACAAGAAACATTTTGTGAGAACACAAGTCCACTGTTTTTAAGCAAACAATAAAATTCCACTTTGAAATATTTATGCATCAAAACAACAAAAAAATCACTTGTCAGTGTTTATGTTCTAGATTATGGGAAACACTTTGAAGTGTATTTGTATATGAAATATTCTTAAAATAAAATTGCATTGTCACTAGAAACACTGTGAACCTCAAGCTGTATTGCAATAACATGCATTCTAACATGTTATAATACATCTTATTGTAAGAAAGAACTTACTGCTATGCTATCGTTTCTAAACTGTATTATGACTAAAGAAAAATAAAGAATTTAACAACATATGTCTGTACCAGGCATGTGATCTGAAGCTGGGAGCTTTTTCTTTCTTTGCAGGCTTTGTCTGAATGTTAGATGTTCACTTCCTTGAGGTTTTACGCTAATGCAAGTGTGGTGTTGTGTGCATGCAAATTAAGTATCAAATATAGCATCACAATAGCAATGTGGGAGAAAGGGTCTGGAACTGCTTCTGTAATTCACACAGCAAGTCAAATGTGATTATGCTCCCACGTGTCAGAGCCTAATTCAGGCTCAGCTTTTAGACTGAAATGTCTTCACCTTTATGGAGGACAGCTGGAGAGGAAATGACTGCACAGACGCTCCTTCAGAAATCAATGACAACTTTTATAGTTGTTGTTGCCCCCACCTCAGCAGTGAGGGATCAGAAGGAGAGTATGAACAGTGGTGGGGTGCAGAAAGGTTTGAGCTTTGAAGATCAGTGTACTCATGTAGAATGGCACCCCAAACTGTGGCGTCTGACAGGACCTGGATCACAACATGAAAGATGGGAAACAGAGGATTTCCAGTTCAGCTTTGCTCTCGCTTGCTCAGTGAAAGTCTCTGCTTAGGAGGGTACCTGGGAGTGGTATAGATAAAAGACCACAAGAGCCTTTTATTTGAACCAGTTCAACCTCTCAGACCCTGAGCACTTTAGAGGTTTTTTCAGGATAATTGTGTTGCCTGCTGTTAAGTGCAGAACAAGCGTCTGACTCCCAGGATGTGGTTTACTTTGAATGCAGCTCTAATTGACATTGATTGATTTGCCTGTTTCTCAAATATGTCCAGAGATGGGACTCTTGAGGACGGATGTATACAGGGCACTATCTCTTACAACTGATTGTCCAGCCTTGACATCAGAGCTTGTCTGATTATTTGGACTCTGAAATGTACTGGATTTATGCATTAATACAATCTTGCTAAATCTGATTCTGGATTGACCCAGAAAACAAGCACAACCTGAAACTTTCTCATTCTTTGTTTAAACTTTCTGTCCTCACTCCTTTCCCAGTTCTTTAAACCACAAAGCTGTTGAAGTTATGCTGACTATTTCTGTAGTGAATTAAAGTTGTTACGTAAGAAAATGTTCTTCTAATGCAGTATTGACCCAGTAGAGACAAAGACCCTTTAAGAGCTGGTGTTTGTTCCCCTGATCTGACTGCCTCTGACTGACTCTTAGCGCTATTCTTTCTATCTCAGGCTCTGTA
>OMLM01002853.1:6183-16681 GCA_900302695.1 Helostoma temminkii
CTTAGGTGAAATCAAACAGCCCCCAGACAAATCAATCAGCCTGAGCCGCTGAAGCCTGCCATACTGAAACGCTATCATCTTAATAAAATGCTCATGTCGTTTCCATAATTTCTAATTGCTTCATTTAGAATAGTTGATCTCTCATTTATTTTATTCAATGAATTCAATTTTTTGTGTAAGTATAAAATTCATTACAGATTATTATAAGCAGCTGTGTGAATTTATAAAGAACAGAACTAAGAAATCACCTGCTGCAATTAAAACGTTAGCTCGTGTATGTTTCATTGCCTCTAGACATTAATTTCAGAGAGATTATTTACTCCGCTGCAATTTTATGAGCAGTTATACATTGGCACTAGACTTAAGAGAAAACATTACAGTAGTTGTATGAGAGAAAGACTCCAGGCCTGAATACTGGGTAACTTCAGACACACCTACGCATTGGGGAAAATGCATGTAGCTGTCTGAGTGGCCATTTAAGTCACTCAGATAAGTCTACAGTCTGAATACAAATGTGCTCAATTTTTGTATTAACTGCACATTAGGTGCACACAGTGCTGAATACAGCCCACAGAGAAAGAGAAGACAAAAGGATAGGAGCTGCTGACAACAAGACAGAAAATGAGAGAGTGCACAAGAGAAGAGAGTGCAGAACATGAAAGATGAAAAATGAGATCCGAGTGCCAGAAAGTGATCAAACAAACAGATGCCAAATGAGACTCAAGTCAGAGGGTTGGACTGGCATCTCTCTCAGTACTGCCATAACACTGGCACATTATCCTGCCCAGGCTTGGCATAATCTCTGAATTACACTGCTTTGATAGAACAGGTGACAAATTACAGACGTGAAGATGACAAATGTTGCCGTACAGAACACTTTTGCAGATGATCCAGCAAGTGAGAGTCCAAAAGAGTGAAAAAAGAAAAACACTAAGAACACAAATATTTAAAGCTGTATATTTCATGGGTATAGTTTGGTTGGTCCATTGAAATATGAAAATAACCCATGTTTTTCACCCTTGTCTACAGAGGCAATTTTCAAAGTAATGACTTCTCTCTTGGTCCCAGTAATGCTGCTATTACACTAAGCTGGTGGGAGCAAACTGTTTACATTAAAGATGAAAAAGATGGGCTTCCTTGTGCCACACCATGTGATACTGATGATGTGACTTTAAGCCAACTATAAAACAATTCTTGCATCTATTTCCTATCTCTTTTCAAGGCCAGTCTTTACTTTAACTTTACTGGCCCCTTACATCTCCGCAGTACATTGTCTCACAAAACAGAAGATCATAAGAGGAAAGAAAACTGAAAAAACTACTTCAACAAAAGTAAAAACTTTACCAGTTCTTTGAAATATTTAACCTTTCTGAAAAAAGACTTTAATGCTTAATATGGAATGAAAAGATTTGTGCTTCAAAGGAAATTAGTATTTAATTTATATCCATATAACAAATAATTTAAAAACATTCAAGCTGGTTTAATTATTAATTTAAAAGTTTAGAAAAGCAGAGATCAAGAGAAAGAAACTGTGACAGAGATAAAATTAGATGAACAGACTTTCCATTTCTTGGTGTCTGAGAGTTGCTCCTCTTATCAGTTATTTAATAGCATTTTGGAAAATATTTTTTATATCCCACAACTATACATTCTTAACACATTGTGTATCACTGAATGATCATCAAAAGTTAACATTTGGGTGGCAGCACTGCAACTATAGCACTATTTTCCTAAAACAAGAAATCATAAGAGAGGTGCCTTTTTGTGAAAAAAATAATTTGAAAAATGTAGCTTAGCATTTTTTTTACAGAAGTACATACTACAAAATAACATTTTATTACAGAGAGAACACCATTTTACTGTGCAGTCTACTACTATAATTTGAAACCAGCCTTGGATAAAGTGGGTTTATTCTTTTTTATTACATTCATATCAGAAAGCAGAATCTGATGATCATCATGTACAGTTAGTAAATGGATCTCACCAGTTCACTCTGAAGTCTGAGAATCAGCTCATCTTTCTCCCTCAGCTGTTGAAGCAAGGCCTCCTCTCTGCTGGGATCCTAAGCAGGAAGAACATGTTACACATTACTCAGAACACTGCAGAAGACAATGTTTTATCCAACTGACCATATTGAAACATACATTGTTGTGTGATGTGTGTGAGAAATTCTCCCAGTTTCCATACATTTTTACATTTGTTTGCGATTGTTATGTGCATTGAAGTGTATTTGTTGCTTCTATGTACTGTACGTATAATAAAGTTGTCATGTGCCGCATGCTGCAGGACTGATCTGGTCCTCTCTCTGTGATAAAGCTGGTGTTTCCTATGGCAACACCCCAGAGCACTCAGTATTTTAATATGACCTTGTGCTGTCAGGAGACATTACTGTAGTGAACAAGGAAATAATTAAATAAACAGAGGCAGAAGAATAAGAATACAAAAAAAACTTCATTGTTCTGTAAAGTTTCAAAACAACTTAAGTACTCCACAGCACGAGAAGACAAATTATGTTGCTAAAATTTTCCAACCATTATTTAACTTGTTTTTCACATTTATCCAATTTACAAATCCACAAGTACATTTATTAAACATAAATTATGTTTAAACGTAAAGTGAAGTAAAACTGCAACATTTGAGACAGCCAGGCAGGGATTTCTAAATGGAAGGTTGAAAAAAAAAAAAAATTAGTTCCAGGCATAGATGTTGTCAGTGAACTATCCAACATAATTTTAAAACAGACAGACTGACAATGTGTGGACAGAGACAGTCAGAGGAAGAGAAGAAAAAGAAGTGAAAAAGAGAGTGAGGGAGAAGGAGTGATAATGTGGAGAAAATGAAATGACAGACAGAAGGCCATTACCTCTTCAAGGACATTAAAGCAGGAGAGGAAAGAGGGGCAAGATAACAGGAGGAAAATGAGGGGGAAATGTGACGAAAGGGGGACAGTGATAGAGTAAAGGAGAGGGTAGGAAAAGCCTGAGGCTGGGCATGATGGTCTGAAAAACCATGGGGAGCCATCTAGCTAAAGGACAGACACAGAGTCAGAGGGAGACCACAGGGAACCATACAGCTACAAGACCGTCCTTTGAATGACCTCTTTGATGCAGTCAGCTAGAAATACACTTCTCCTCACAAGTCACATTAAAATTCACCAATGCAAAAATTGTTACTCTGACAGCGTGATAAAGACACTTGTTGAGTGTGGAGAAACATCCAGAAATTATAAAGGCTAATAGCTCTGCAATGTGTCTGATAAAGTTTTTATGATTTTTGTCCTCCTCATTTTACAGAATGAATTGATACTGAGGTTTGTGTCAGTGCTTTATCTTGGTACAACATAATGGTCAATGAAAGACAAAGCAAGAACTTTTGCTAAGTGCTTCCATGGTGATAAAACCTGCATTAGAACACTAGGAAATAGAAAAACAATTAACGAAAACAAAACCCAGTGGTGTTTAATCAGAGCGTACTGTTTACCTGGCTTTACAGGGGAGATGCTGGTATTTATAGATAATAGCAATATTTCCCCTATTTCCAGAACACACATACACAGTGAGAGGACAAAAATTACTAACATGAGATTTGAATAGGCCCAAGAAATCACCAACATGCTGCGACAATTAGTCAGCCCTTAAAATTAATCTCACCAGAGTACGACTAAGGGCTGTTCTAAATGAGCTGTCTGGCTACAACCGCACAGCATGCTTTTGTGCCCTGTTTGTGTCTGTGTGTGAGTAAATTACAGCTTATACTTGTTTCAAACATTCAAAAAAGGCTTACGACTAAATTCACAAGGACTTTATTAACTTGTGTGTTTTTTTTACAGGTCAGGCAAGATTTTCAGATCAGATTAGATGAGACTGGATTAGATTAGATTAGATTAGATTAGATTAGATTAGATTAGATTAGATTAGATTAGATAACACTTTATTGATCCCCAGAAGGGGAAATTCACATCACAGCAGCAGAGCAAATATGACATCAAAAGTTAACAACAACTGACTAAACCTAGGAAATAGTTTGAGATAGATTTGAGATCGAGTAGATTTCAGGTCTCCCTAATGGACCAACCTGTGTTTTGCAATGCTAAAACAATAAAACTCAACAAAACTAACAAAAACTGCACACAAACAGAGGATCTGCTAGAACTGGTTGTCACCAAAGAGGCGCCATTTTAGAAGCGATTAAGAAAAACAAAGTAAAAATGTAAGTCATGGGAAAAATACAGAACAATGAGAAAAACGGGAAATATAATGTTCTTCATCTACCGTCGGCCATTAAGTGTTACTGAAACATACTGGAACTGAACATACTTATTTAACCTAACTTTTAACTTTTTGGTGCCTGTTACTCTGCATCCCTACCATATATTACCATACAAAAAACATTTTTAAAAAAGGTAAATAAACCTAAAACTAAAATGAGGACCTTTCCTTGCTTACAGAAGCAGCATAACATACATTACGTCGGGGGCATTCCAACCAATTTTTCAAGGCTGAATTGAATGGAAAAGGCTGTGGAGGAAAGATGGGTCATGTGAATTTATTTCTAATCTGATTGGAATAGCCTCAGTGGGGATAAATCTGATCAAAATCATTGGAGTGCATCCACTTTATGTGATTTTGTATAAGGCCAATCCATGCTTGCAATAAGCAGCTTGTTGAATAGGACATGGAAAAGAATTACAATCCCCCTGTTGGTAGAAATTATTCAATTTGTTAACTTTTTCAAAAAAACACATTTAAAAAAATGTGAGGGTTGTTTATCTATCCCAAAACCCATCCTTCTTCACTTTGTTTAAGAAATTGCCCATAGCTTGAAAGTGGGAAAATGTGGTACAACCACAAAAGTCATTAAATTAAATTCAATAAAAAACACAAAAGTCAATACATTTTCCTTGTTATCTTTTTAATAATTTCATCAACACTTATCTGTAACTTTGCACTTCTTAAAAATTATTTTCTAATCTGACATGGTTAAAAAGCTTGTGAAAAGTTAGGCTGTCTTTGATTGCTAGTGTTTCACTACCACAATGTTGCCTCTATATATATATACACAGTAATCCATGTTCAGCAGCTGGACAATTCACTCAGGAGAAGTTTTACATGGCTACAAGTTGGACCTACTGTACCTACTACTCTTTGGGCCTGATTGACTAAAGGTTTGTGTGTACTAAATCATGCACAAACCTGATGACACACAAAAATGGCACAAGGTGATCTTCTAAGGGTTTCTAAGGGTCTATTAAAGTTTCCCTTACAAAATAAAATTATCATTTAAAAAACAGCATATTGTTATTTACTCAGGTTTGTTTTATGATCTGCATCATTTAAGTGTGACAAACATGCAAAAAAAAACAAAACAAAAGAAAACCACAAACGTGGCAAATACGTTTTCACAGCACACAAGTGTACATACACTTACATAAAGTTTCCACCAGAGTCAACCTTGGGATATGGGGCCATACCCCCGCAGAGTACCAATCGCTGCCTGAGCATTTACCACTGACTTTATTTAAGTCCAGCACATCATTACACCTTAACATTCAGTGTATCCACATCTAATTGTGAGAATTAATTCCTTACTTTGACAAAAACACTTTTGGACCACAGACATGCAATACTCCAGAAAACAAAGTCCTATTTGGTTCAATCAGTTGCGATGGACCTAACCCAGAAGAACACCACTTTTAGGAGGTGTTGCCTGCTTTAATGTGGTTGCTGGTTGCGAGAGTGATAGCGATCTTTCCATGCAGCGTTTCTTCATGTAAAACTGAGATTTTCTTCTTGCAATAGTAAAATTATTTTACTTATCGGTCATTCTCCATACACTCAATAACAGACACCAGTGGAGCACACAAAGCCCTCATTAAAATACAACTGCTTCCACAGTGTTTGCACCTCTTGTCAATCACACAGTCTTTTTAGTAGCATATGTGCAAAATGCCTACCAAAGAGACACACAATTTTCAGGATTGCACTCGCAAGTTAGGACTCGCTCTTTGGGATCCTAGCAAGTCAGGCCCTTAATGTTTTAATTAACTACTAACCTTCTTGGATGAACTGAGGTAAACAAAGTGAAGTGATTGTTACAAGACAAGCTAAGTGGTTATTAGTTAATCCAGTTAGGCTATAAAATAGTATGAATCAACAAAAGCACAGAGAAAACTGCCAAACTTTGCAGAAACACTGCTTCCAGTGTTGTCTCATGTTCAACTTTGTTCTAGTTGAGAAATTGAATATAAAAACTTGCAGCACTGGTATATTATGTTTAAATGTACATGGATAAACTATGGATAAACAAGTCAAAACTGTTTCATTAGTTAGTAATAGTAATAATAGTAATTATATCTGTTGAGACAGAAAGGCTGTCTTAAAGTGTATTAGCAGCAAAAACATATAATTCCAATAAAATCAGACACAAAAATAAAGGTTGATCTAAAGAGAAGAGCTGCTTTTTGTGCAGTACACCAATGTTAATCCTAAAGAGGGCCAATTCCAGTGTTATG
Organism: Helostoma temminkii; assembly: GCA_900302695.1. Taxonomy (NCBI): domain Eukaryota; kingdom Metazoa; phylum Chordata; class Actinopteri; order Anabantiformes; family Helostomatidae; genus Helostoma; species Helostoma temminkii. The sequence continues at coordinate 12,695 of OMLM01002853.1, forward strand.
GTGAGCTAAACATTCAATCACCTTTACTATTTATCACACCCTGACAAGCTAAGTTTTCCTGACTAAAATCTCTGTCTCTCAGAAAAAAAGAGTCAAAATAGTAGACGCAGAAGCAGATTAAAGGAATATAGGTAGCAATTTATCAGGGCTTCTTCATACATATTCAATAAATGTGTCTTCATATACTCTATAAACCCAATTGAATTTACTTCATTAATTAGTTATTACCATGTGTTGTTTATTATGGTCACAGACAAAAAAGTGAATTAAATAACATACACTGAACAAATTCAGTGTGCTTCTGAAAATATTGTCAGTAAATACAATGCAGAGGAGAAATGGAAGAGCAACTCCCAACATGAAAAATTAGAGGAAAACATTACAATGTTGGTTTGTTCAAGCAGCAACTTAAAACACAAAACTAATAAAGTAATTGCTCCATAGAATCTTATATGCTTCTTGTAAATGTGTAAAACAATATGTATTATATGCAAACTGGGTCTGAAATGGGTCATTTTGCTAATTCTTTGTCAGATTTATCTCTATTAACACATTTTCTGTTGGTAAAAAAAACTAAGTAAAGTAAGTAAAGAAAATACTACATTGAAAGTGAACACTGGATAAAACTGATACAAGACCAGGTTTAATATGTCAGTCCATGGTGTGGTTACATTTAGTCATATATTGTTGTTTGCTTTATAGTAGGTGTGTAACTCATTTTATTAATGTCTGTAAATAAATAAAAAAAATTCTCTGACTGAAATATTTGTTCATGTCTTTCTGTCTGCTGTCTTCATTTATCTGATGTATGACTACCACAGACTATAATTATGACTTTAATAACATGACTATTTTTGTCCACTGACTGAAGAGGGCAAATCAAGCAGCTTACACAAGGTGATGACAAATGTGTCAGTTGCACACGCAGATACAGCATAATGCCTTCAAGAATGTACAATAAAAAACTGTGACTCTGTCTCCTGTCTTCAGAGATTAACATCTACACTGCTTATCACCATTAACTCTCAAGTGTGTTAGCATTCAACAGGTTTACAGTAGAAATAGAGATTTCTGTGTATTTGGATACATACTGCACATGACTAGCTGTAATACAGGTATCCTCCAATATAAAGTAAAGGACAAGCTTTGACAGGTGAACAGCTGCAGTCATGTGATGCTATAGTTACTCTATCTGCCCCAAGTATCTCCAAACCCAGCAAAGCTGACGAGTCTCACAGGCACAGTTAGGTAACATTTCAAAACAGTTGCCTAACTGAAACCACAGAAGAGCAATGTCTAACTCACATGTAGCAGAACTCACTAAGTTGCTATATGTCTGCAATTGTAAGACTCAGATGTATTATATTTAGTATTTAGTATTATAAAAAGAGGCTGATAGAATACTGGCATTATATTCCATGTTGCAGAGACTGGAACCCTTACACATCAATTATAATGGTAATATATAAAATATAGGACTGTGACTGGTGGCTTCGATCTAACAAACTTCAGACATTCAGGCATAAAACTATGACCGCCTGTACACTCTAATGCAAACAGCTCTGCCATGAATTCTACATTTATAAAAATTATAATCCATAATTTTTACACTTACATGAAATTGTCAGAAATGTGATAATTCTAGTTATAGTTCATTGTGAGCGGTGGAGTCATATTGAAGTATGTTATATTAACAAGTGTCTCTAATGTTTTGGACTGCTCATTGATGTAAATAGGGAGGACAAAATATTGGAGACATCTCCTTACTACAGTACACCTTGACCTTAATAATGCACATGTAGTAGAATTAACACAATTCTGACAGTTTCAACTGAAAAACTGAAAAATTATAACTTTGTAAATGTAGAATTCATGACAGAGCTGTTGTATCAGATTGTACAGGTGGTCATAATGTTATGTCTGATCAGTGTATTTCTATGTCTATATCTAATTCTTGAGTATGAGTAATTATTTGGGTTCTAAGAGGATGAATACTCTTTTAAAACTAAAAAGAGCAGCTAACCAAATCTTTTAAAGACACTCAGTAAAAACTGTGTGTGGAATAATTGAAACTTAATATATTTCTGTTATGTTAACAAGGTCTTTCTGTTGTCGCTACTCACTCCAATAGCAAACAACAAATTATGAGTCATGTTTTCCTCTTATCAGGAGGGAATATTGAATGTTATTTCACAAACACTGCTGTTTTGTGTTACACACACTGGATTAGAGTCTTTTAAAACTTTTTGGCCTTCCTTGAAAAACAACTATCACAAAGTAACAAGTCTGAAAGACTGAACCAGTGCAGTATGTGTCCTTCTAACCAGCCCCAGACTAAAGCAACTTTCTCAGATCGTGGGGTAATGGAGAATTTAGGATTTAAAAGGTCTATTCGAATTCCTCTTTTAAGGCATTTGCTTTTATTCCAAGAACATATATCACAGAAATACAGATATGAAAGACCAGAGATGTAGCGGAAAAAATAGAATTCAGGACAGCACATGTAGAGAACCGCTTTGATTACCTCTTCCTCCCTTTCACACCTTACCACATCTCATTTTGTGGCAGCGTGTGAAAAACTGTCCACAAAGCCCAGACAACTGAAAGTATTTTGGAAAAGTTTATCTAACATAAGAGAGCCAAAAAAGACAGTGGGACACTGTTTTATGCTTTTGCTTTTTTAAAAATGATACCTAATATTTTTAAATATAGACTATGTATATAATGTGATGTATATTACTGTGTGCATGGATTTGTTCTTGGTGTATCTTTACATGCATTCTTTTAACCCTCTCATACCACACCCTTAGTGTGGAAAAGTCTACAATTATAAATTTGCAGTCATTGTAATTATACATTATTAATTTCTAATTATGAAGCATCTGACACAATGATAAATCTTTTACTATAAAAAGACATCCCACATGTTCGCTGAAACAAAGGTGAATGTACACAAAAGTCAATTAATTGGGTGCCAAAGTTGCTGTCCTAGACACACTAGCTCTCTGAATTCACCTCTGGCAACAACTCTACAGTGATTTTTTTTAACTGCACTAAAATACAGTAGAACACTTTAACTGGGACAAAATCTGGAAGAAATCGTGTCATATGCATTCGGTCTAAATTAAACTAGGGCGCACTGTGACACGGCACCCTCTCAGGTGGCTACTGTAGATTATTTTTACACCCACAGAGTCGTTTTCTGGAGTGCCAGGACAAATTCTCTTCTCTCCTCACCCTCAGTCCTTCTTTTTCTTCTTCCTCACCCGTCCCTCTTCCTCAAACTCTTCCTACACATTTGCTCTCTCTCACTTCTCCTGTATCTTTTGCACACCTGAATTCATTTTCTCCTCTTTTAAGCTATTGCTTTACACTTCCAGCACCCTCATTCTGGCTCATACCCTCTCTGCTCAGTCAATCTTATATTGAAATAGAACAATGTCCTATACTCAGCAGTACATCTATTTTCTTACATTCATTTTCTCCTCATGCAATATGGTCTCTCCACCTTTTTTCTGTTTATATTTCTTTCTGTGCCTCCTCTCTGTCTAAAGGTTAGCTTTTGCCTCCCACCTTCTTTCTCATTCTCCTCTGTCAATAAATACACAGTATAACCTATATGTAGACAATACATACACCAACACACACACCTCTAACCATTCCTCCACCTGTTTCCATGTCCTACAGTCTCTCCCTTTCTCCAAGTTTTGCTGCTTTCTGTCTGCTCTTTGTATCGTTCCCCATGCCTAAGTCTCCGTCCCCTTGAAGAAACCATAATCCATTTCTAAGTATGTGTGAGATAAAGGATATTTAGGATGAATGTTGCATCCATAACCCACAATAATGTGTATTCTTGTGCTCTCAAAGTCAAGAATGAATCCCCATGCTCATTTCAAACCTGTTTGTGTATGGCTATAATTGAATAATAGAGTTATTCTGTTTTGCTATTTAATTATTTATTAGGTAAAGGTCAATTATCAGTATTTA
>OMLM01002853.1:18795-32171 GCA_900302695.1 Helostoma temminkii
TGCAGGCCTCACTTGCCTCAGTTAACGTTAGTGTTCATGATTCAACAATAAGAAAGAGACTGGTTAAAAATGGCATCCATGGGAGAGTTCCAAGGTGAAAGCCACTGCTGATCAAAAAGAACACAAAGGCTTATCTCATATTTGCTCTAGGCAGATCCAGGCAGGTTTGGACAGGTTTTTTGCATTAATAAATGAAATTATCATTTAAAAATTGCATTTTGTATTTACTCTTGTTATCTTTGTGTAATATTAACATTTGTTTGATGACCTGAGTCATTTAGGTGTGACAAAAAATTAAAAAAATCAGGAAGGTGGCAAATACTTTTTCACTGCACTCTATCTGAGAGCCATAATGTTGCTAATTCAGGCAATTAATCAAGCATTATGACTACATGTAATGCATGTCAAGTGACAAGTAATCTGGAAGAGATTTGGTCAAATTCTAAAACTAGTCAGGAGTGAGCAATTTGAGACTAAAATCAGTCTTAGGCTGTATAATGTCTCCCCTAACACTAAACATTAATCAAGCATTGTGCATATGCAGAAAACATCACTTTACCTTAAATGGAAGAGACTTTTCACTGCAAGGACTAATGGGTAGAGACTGGAGGCTGCTGGCAGGACTGGTTTCTGTGCTCTGCAAAAGACAGAAACAAATATAAAAATAATATCAAGATGAGATTTGTGACACCTTTTGTACTGCAAGTGTTACTTTGTCCATCAGTATTTCAGCTTTTAAATCTTGCAAGTTCACTGAGTTGCTCAGCAATAATGACAGAAACATTACACATGTACACCTGGCTACCCATTCAATATGAGAATAAAGGGAGGTGTAATAGTACAACTTTGTCAAGACAGGTCTTCATTTAGGTTGCAGCATCTTCAACTTCAGCAGTATTATCTTGACAAATATATGCAGGGTAATATTCCATTTAGTCTCCTAACGTTGATTTGTAGCAACTTTGGATCACAAGAAGGTAGGATAACTGGTTTTGACAACTTGGTTTAGTCAGTGTTGTAACTTGTTCCTTTTCCTGGTTTCATACATAATATCTGTGTTTCCCAACACCATCTGTGTGCATGCATTTGGCTTTGCTCCACAACACAGGTGTCTAGTGGGCAGAGAACAGGGGCAGCTAGAGGGAGTTCAAAAAAACACAGCAACACACGTGCACTTTGAGCAGACACCAATCTAAATGTCATGTGTCTGGACTTAGGACACATGGGAAGCAGGAGACGATAGTCTTCATCCAGGACAGCTCATATTGATGTAATGTTGGTCGCATGCATGAAAATGACAAGGTTGGAGAATACAATACGTTACATGACAGGGATGTGATAAGGAAGAGGGGAAGGTAAAGTGAAGGATAAACTAACCCCATGTTTCACACACATTTTCTGATTTGAGGTCTATTTCTTGCCATCTGCTGCTCTCTTGCAGATCTGCATGCAAGCCAACTGCTGTTGTTTCAGAGAGATGACCATACTTACAATCAAGATGCCTTAAAAAGGTGACTTTTGGCCTACATTCAAGTTTTGAAGGTAGCTCTGAAAAACATTAGAGCCCAAGCATAAAGTTGATGGTTTATTGGTTTGGCTGACCTTTTAAAGAAGCAAACCTCCCTATCAGAATTATAGGTGTGCCATGGCGTCAGGCCCTCAATGTGTCATCGGTGATCAATGCCTTTCCGTATGTAGAGAGGCAGGCGCACACTCGCTGACAACACACACTCTCCGTGTCTCTTTATCTCTCACCAACACATACACAATCTTTTTAAGGTCACCTCTGTCCCACAGGCCTTAACACACAACTGTCCCTACAATTAGTTGTGGTTCAGTAAAAATGCTTTCAGAATTAAGAATGAGAAAGCTGCCTGAGAGCTCTGTATTTAATGGCCTGCACTACCCAGAAGCTAAATGTCTAAAGATGATGAATGGCCTAAGAAATCAGGTTTTGTAGTTTGATACACCCCTTTAATCACATTTACACATCAGTTAAATCAAGAAAGGAAACACAGAATAATTCATCTATGCATTCATGCTCACTCGCTCTCTCTTTGACATTTGGCTTTTTTATTGGAAGGCAGGTCCATTAGTAGCATACTGTCAGGTAATAGTAAGTTCCTGAGTAATCACAGGATGAGCGATCTGAATTGGAAATACCTATCCTTAGTTTTTTTTTATCCAGGAATTTAAGTGTATGCATCAAAATGAGATAGTAGAGGAATATTTCTGTTTCACACATCCATACACGTATGCAGACTGTACTGTTAAGGTTGCTGATGGGTAGCATATGCAGTGAGCGCAAAGATGAATGCCACCATTTGAAATGCTATGAACAACAGCATTTTATACAGCATATCCATCAGCTATCCTTATTAACAACACTACACTGCTGAAAAGATTTGGTAGCAGCAGTAAGAGTAAGCTGCTGCCACAAGTCAAGCAGTTGCCTCGGGGGAAATAGTCACTGGGACGGACAGACGGGGCTGCAGAGCCACAAGCTAACAGGGTCTGGCAGTGCATGTGTGCATACTGCGTAAATATGCCCACAAAGACTGTGAATATATGATATAACTATTGGGACTGTGACAGTTTTGCTAGAATCACCGGCTAACATTGACAAACGAGGATCATTGTGTTAGACAACATTAATGCACATACGGACTGTGGCATTTTTAAAAATGTTCAAGGGTAGATGGATTCTCTATGGTTAACTAAAATATGCAATTAAACAAATATGAAGCTCCAGAGATTTAAGAAATTATGACATATGATGAATCATCTAGCCTGATGGTCGTGTATGTCAACTTTTTGGCAGCAACTGAGAAACAGGTGAATTTGTTATGTTTTAGTTTTTATTGTATTCTAGGTCTCCTGAATAGGTCAGCGGTATGAGGCAACTTTATGCATAAAACTGTCTATTGTAAGCAAACATATGTGTTTGGTTGTCACTTTTTAAAATTATTCATATCCAATAAAGGATAAACACCAGTGCTTTTTTTAGTACTATAAGAATCCTCTCCAACAGCAGGTTTATAGGAAAAGTGCTGTTAATTGACTTAATTTACTGTATCTGAGTCCCAAAGTAGTAACAGACTGGTGGCATCCTTTGAAAGAAGGTGTCTTTTTTTCCAACCAGAAACCAGATAAGAAAAGAGAAGTAAAAGGATGTGGGGTTAGGGGCTATAAAATAATGTAAACAAAAGAAAACAACACAGGACCGGGGCTCAGTATCAGAAGGTCAAATGCAAAGCCTATAGACATGACAATTCACCCTTCCCTAGCAGCTGAATGCATTACATCTGCTGATGGAATGTAACAAAATTTGCAAGTTAATGACACAACAAAGCAAGCAAAGAGGGCAAAGTATCTCCTCTTTCATATTCATGTTCTGCTGCTATGTATCCTCCCTCTCTCTCCTGCACTCCCCTTAGTCTCTCCATCACCACTCTGGTTCGTGTCTCTCCGCTAATTATTATTTTATAATTTTCTCTCTTACAGTAGTCCTGGGAGAAAAACACAGAGATGAACAGTAAAGAGAGACAGGGAGAAAGCCATACACATGCCTCTGTGGACTGTAGTTCAGATAGGTCCACACAGCTAGCTTTGATCTTAGTTTAGACACACTAATGGTGGGGTATTAGGGAAGGTCTGGTCACCCTTTTATATCTCTTTTGTGTATTTGGATTTGTGAGTGTGGGTTTGTGTAATATTGCTGTATTTGGGAAGGGTCAGTCACCCATGTAGATTACAAGAAAACAGCAGCTAGACATTACTAATGGATGTTCTTTCTGCTCAACTTCCAGAGCTTATAGTATTACTAACATCCCCCTTTGGTATGTAAATGTTTATTTCATGTGTTTAATACACATGTTTAGTACACAAAACATAGTCACAAAGGTATTAGTGAAAATAGGAACACTGAATTTCACAACAAAACATTCAGATTAGACAGCACCGAACAGAAATGTCCAAATGACTAGATCTACTGAAGCCATGCTTACAATTACTGCACTTTTGTTTTGGCCTTTTCCAATTTCTAAACAAGTTAATCACCATACTTGCCCAGAACTGACTGTACTCCAAATAAAACTGTAATCAACATTTAATGGCTCACTGTATATTTTATTATGACTGAAAATCTTCCCCAACTCAAGCTTGCTACAAATTGCAATTAGCAAATAAAGAATGCAAATAACAACAAATTTACAGCTGTTTTATATCCTCCAGGAAAATTCTCAATTTGCGATTAAAACAAGCTACATGTTTAAAAGCTAGAATACTATAGTCTTCTATTTGTATTCTGGTGTGTAAGACTGTACTAGAGTAAGAAAAGCCTACATGGCAGCACAGGGTGGTCATTTTTACAGTTCAGTTGCTTTTACAGTAAAACCTTGGCAGCTATTGCAATGTGTCAGTGCTTTACTAAGTGACTATTACAGCTAATCATGTTTATAATGGATGTAATTTTACTGTTCCTCGAACACTCAGTCTGAGACGGCCTTAGGTACAACCTTAAGCAGGCTGAAGTGTTTAAAGGGCAGTGATACTGTCAAACTGCGGAATTAATGTGTGCGTTGTACATAGGTGCATAAAGAAAATAAGGCTCCCAGTTTCTTCCGCCCTCAAATTTACAATTACATTAAATTAAAAAAACAAAGTGATTATGGAGACATTTCGGGGCAGTAAATTATCCAGCTTGAGATAATGTCAGTGCTAAAATAGAGCTGATTGAAAGAAGACTTTTTGTTTGTACTGTTTGGGTTTGTGAGTAAGTTGGTTGATATTATTTGATCACTGCTTACAGTTACTAGAATAAAACAAGATGACACATTTATAAGCTGATAAGAGAAGGACCAGTCAGTGTGGAGTAAGAGAATTAACAATCAATTTCAGCTTCCTGTTGTTATTCTAATGCTTTGTGACAGTCAAATTTGATAAAGGTCCCTTAATAGAATTGTGTCTGTGATTTGATCTTTCTGGTATAAATTAATGTTAAGATGAGTCTGCATGCTTGTGTTTTATGTGTGTAACCCACCTCCTGCAGTGTTCTCCTCAGTCTTAAAAGAAGGGTTTTGACAGCAGTACAGTCCTGTTGCATCAATCTGAATGGAAGGGTCTCCAATCCTGGGGGTAAGGACTCATCTTCTCTCCCCAAACCCAACCCTGAGCAGCAATCAGCAGGTAGCAGGCTGGTTGGACGGCTGGGCTCCCTGGAGGAGAGATAGAGTGAAGGAAAAAGAGAAAAATAAAGTTATTTAACATTAGTATGCGTCACTTGAAAATTTCATTTATCATTGACCTGTCTTCACTGCTCCCCACTGGCAACCAGAGGAATCTCATCATTTCCTTTGGTTGTAACTAGTTTATTATTATACACTGTACAGTACATCAGTGTGTAGTGTCAAGAACACCACCTGCTTCTGTATATGCCTATAGTTCAGAATCTCTTGATATAGCACACAGAGTTTTCAGATTTTTAAAGGAACTATCTGATGCTTCAAAAAATGTCATCTCTGGCAGGTCATAGCTGTTAAATAAAATAGGTACTGGCAAATGAAATACATGGTGAAAAGACAGAAAAGAGCAATGAGACACAAAGAGAAAAGATTATTACAGGGAGGAAAAATACACATTTTGTGACTTTTGGCATGTGTATATATATGTGCGTTTGTGTGTGTGTGTGTTGGGGGGGACATCTCAGTTGCAGTGCTGCATATCAGGCTGTTTTTTAATTAACAAAGCCTTCCGCATTAATCACAGCAGACCTCCTGGTCGTTTGACAGATAGAGGAGATGCAATCTCTCCCAAAAAAAGCAAGTTCATAAGTCACTTTTTAGACCTGATTATAGAAAAGCCTCTAAACAAATGCAACTCTCTATTTCTCTATACAGCAGTGACACTTTTGTGGTGGTTTAGGTTTGGATTTAGACACACACACAATACAAACAATGAGAGAGACAGACCAAAGCATTGTTTTAATTAACCGTCCCATCTGAGAAACAGTCCATTAAACAGTAAACACTCTCTCTGGAGCAGTATGTCTATGGTCTTTGGTGCATGGCCCCTGCTCTTTGTATCACCTCCAACATCAATTTACTACAGCAGAGGACAAATATTCTGAGAAAGTTTCATCAGGAGTCAGGGTTGCTCAGTGTCACAGCATACCTCATATTTCTTTGCCTTGCAGTCAACAGTAAAATTCAATCTAAGCACCACAACTGACCTTATCTATAAAACTATATCTTCATAGGCATTTCATTGCACTTTACTTGTTGTGGGAGTTTGAGAGTTTAACTTTCACCGGAAGCATATTTTTAACTGCTCATATGTGGAACTACTACATATTCTGCTAAACATGAAAACGGTCTCTGAACCTTGTTTATTGGTTTCCAGTGACAAATGTTTGACTTAAGTCTGTTACATCTTTCCTGGGTATTCACACATGCAAAATATCAAATACATTGTAAAAAATAAATGCAGCAGCTTACTTTCTAATAATACTAGATTAATGTAATTTCACAACTACATAGACAATATTGTGTTTTTTGTGATGTTTACTTATTTTAAGACTGGGAGGAAAAGGTAAGTGAAACAGGGTCTCAATAAGTGGTTGGAGTTTTCCACATTTTCATTTTCAGTTTACCATTTACTCTGATAGAAATAACTATACACACCACTATCTGCACTCCAGATGATTAAAATGTTGTGCTTAGTAAGAATACACGATACATGGCATATATTTGCAAGAAAACATAAGTGAACTATTTGCAATTTCCTGTTTTTCTGCATAAATTGGTCATGAAATGTAATGTGATCTTCACCAAGGTCACAAACATGAACAAACACAATATTTCTAAGTTGATAAAACACAAACACTCATGATCTTTTTTGCATTTATAGTGCTGTGTGTTATCTCCCACAAAATCATTGCAGCTCACATGATGTTTTCCAAAGACTACCTTGACACTCCACAGTGCTACTGGGAAAATGTTTGTGGACTGATGAAACTAAGGTTTAATTGTTTACAGCACTATGTATTATGCAAACAGAGAACCAGGAACCCTGTCTCTGCTGTCTCTGGTGCTGGACAGTTTGCCATCATGGAGGGAAAAATTAATTCCCATGCTTATCAAGGAATCCAAAAGGACAATGTCAGGGTGTCTTTCTTCAAGCTGAAGCTCAGTACAAGTTGGGTGATACAGCAGAACAATGACCTTAAACATTGACGTAGCTCTACTACAGATTGGCTTTGGAGACACAAAACCTGCCTTCTTCAGTGGGTCAGTCAGAGTCAACCCAATAGAGATGCTGTGGAAGGACCTTTAGAGATCATGCTTGTTGTGTTTTACCATGTTAGAAATATTGTTTGTTGATATTTGTGACTTTGGTGAAAATCAGATGACATTTCATGACCAATCCATTGATAAAACCAGGAAACTACATATAGTTCACTTACATTTTCTTGTAAGTGCATATAGAATTCAGTAATTATGTACTTTTTATTTACTTGAAAATATACTCTATCAAATAATATCAAATATATTTACAAGTAACTTTTTAAAAAAGTAAAGATTTAAAAGGCAGAATGTGCTCTGACCAGTAGAAATGTTTAAGATGACCCTTACTTAACCTACATAACAAAAGCCTATTGAATATTCACCATCTAGGCCAATGTGCTTGGAAAGAGTGTAACGACTAACAAGAAACTAAATGTACACACACTGCTTAAAATGTTTTTTTGTCGCATTGATTCTGAGGCCTCCCTCCAAGTTATCTAACTCAGTACTTTACATACACAGAAGTAAAACTATTCTGTGGATAACAAAGAAACAGCAGTAATTCATGATCGTCAGTAGCGTTTCTGGCACATGTACTGTAAAAGTCATATGTAGCAAAATCTGAAGAGACACTCTTTATTCATCATTAACCCATGTTTAGGGATACAAATCTCCCCAATAGTGCCAGTGAGGTTCAAGCAATACTACAAAACTGTAATTATTGTCATGACTATGGGCAAAGCTGCCATTAAAAAAAACAAAATTTAACCAATATAGCATATTAATCACATGCTTAAATAAACTAAACTCATGCAATAGCTTTTCTCTTCTAGTGATATTTTGACAGAAGTGCATAAAGGGGGACTGTGTATTTCACCTTCTTGATGACATTTTCAAAAGGTGAGCTGAGAAATACCAACCTCCTGTCGGAAAACCACAAAGACAACCAGGGAGTTCACAGTGTGCATATCAAGAAAAGTAAGTGAGGGAGGGATGGCAGTAGAGAGAGGCAGACATAGATGTAGAAACAGGAAGGTCTTTATCATCAAGAAACCACGTTCACTTTGACCGATAGCCATTTAGAAGGTAGGTGAGAGGAAATTAGATGCTTTTTGTCCCATTGTCCTAGAAAAATTACCACGTAAACAGCGGCTGAGAGCATTAAGTCAGACAGCAAATTCTCCAGGAAAAATGTTCTTTGAGCAAAACAAGACCATATTACTAAAATATCAATCAACATAAGCCACTCCAAAGACTTGTCACTGCAAAGGTCAGACTGAATTGCTCCCTCATTTACCCTTATACTTTGTTGTTGTTCTTCTTCTTCACTGGTTCTTTGCGTTACTTCGCCTCCTTCTGGTCACAATTATCCATTCACCTACTTCTCCCACCTTTCCCTCTGTCTCACTCTCATTCTCACTTTCTATTCATCAATCCTTATCTCTTGACTGCTTCTCCCACCCTCCCCTCATTGACCCCAACCCAAGCCTTCATGCAAGAGTTTGTCTTCCATCTCTCCAGTGATCCCCTAGCCCCATGCCTGTTTTTCCCTCATGTCCCTCTGACAACCACTTCACTAAACTGATGCAGTATCAATGCCTTAAATGTCCCCCCAGGGATTCTGCTGAGCCCATCAAACAAATGTCTGAAGCTTGCTGTCTTTTGAGGACAAGTGACTCACAAGCAAATCCTGCATAAGCCCAATTTTACAAACCCTTTCTGCACAAATCCGGACCATGCTGACCCGTTAATAGAAGTCTTGCAAACAGATCCATAGCTGTTAATTAAACTCAAAGTCTACAGTCACAGGTTAGATGAGATGCAAGACAAGGTAAATTGATTGGTACAGCATGTTTCAGTAGAAAGTTACTCAATGTATTTTCTGTTTAAAAAAAGCATTAAATTAAGGTATAAACATCATCATCATTCAGACTGTATTTATACATTTTTGCAGTGTACCTTCTCAATCACATGAGGAAAGAACTCATACGGTTGGTTCTCACTGAAGACATAACGCAACTATTTGCTATTTGGCATACATTTTCAGTCATCTGCATTTTCATCCATTACCATGAATTAATATGAACATGTGTTTTTACCTATTTTGCATCATTTTGTAATAAGCTAACTACTGACGCACTTTCTCATTTTTCCTGCCTGGTATCTCCATTTATTTCCCCACTCTGCTATCAAGGTGGGATAAAACAAATGTAAACAAATGGCATATGATCAATCGTGTACTCTTCTCTCTGACAGCTTTTGTCATGAAGCACGGTGCATTGCCACAAAGTTTTTTCCTTGGAAAGTTGTCTTTCCTTTTTTGTTTTGTTTTTGTTTTTTCTGTCTGTCTCTTTCTCTGAGCCTGTCACTCTTGCCCTTTCCCTAGCTATCACCAGGGTTCAGGTTTGGGTTCTTCTTTTACCTGTGTGATATCCATCAAATCCACAGAGAAAATGAGTGGGAGAAAAGTTTAAAATTTATTATTCAAGGAACTAGATGAGTAATACTGCTGGTTAAACTGAGCAGCTAAACCCAACTCTTAATTGGGTTTACTGTGGACAACATAGGATTTTAAATTGGAATATGACTAAATCCTACCTTGACAGGGATTTCTGGCTTTGCCATAAAGTCTGCAACAGTGGAAATTATTATTCAATACAATGTCAGTACATTAGCCAAAATCATCTCCTATGAATAACAGCCATCCTTGCAACAACATTTTATTGCATGGCTTGGAAATCTGTAGCACCAGAGCTACAAGTAGTGCATGTAGTGCACAGCAAAGTAAAGTGTGAAGTTTAGGGAAGATGAATGGCCAGACATTTTTGCAGAGGTTGGGTTTCACATTTACAATATTTACACATGTCCATAAAGCCACTCCAAATTTAACAAGGTGGCCGACTCAGAACATACAGAAGAAAAAAAAACACATTTTAATCAAAAGCATATATTTTATGAATAACATGATGAACACACTGGCGGTTTATGTTCGGCATATTATGCAGAATATCTTCTGATGTACTGTTTAGGAGAATTGTACAAACACTTTGGACATTTCCTACCACATATGTCGGTGCATTCTGTGGTTTGAACCAGGCTTCTCTCTCTTTCTGTCTAGCATTTCACCAACTAGTGGCTGAAACTTGTACTGAATGATCATGTGAATGTGGAGATAATTAAATTGTTAACACATACTAAGGTAAACATTTCGACATAGATATTTTCTTGCCACATTCTTTTCCAACTAATTACACATGGGAAAGAGTGTGAAAGATTTCCTCTCCTTTGCATTGCACTCATGTTTTCCTTATTGCATTACATTTTCTCCTCTGATCTCTTTTCCCCTTTTGTTATTTTTCTTTTCACCTATTAATTCCTCCTTTCCAGTTTTCTCCTCTCTGTTGAACATATAGTTTGTTTTACCTTTTTTCTTTCTCTCACTTTCACTCTCCATCGTTCTGACGCACCCCTCTTCTCTCAGAAGCCATTTCTCAACAGCAGTGTTAGAAGTGATCCATTTCACCAACCTGAAAAAGCCAATTATCTGCCTTTTTATGACTTTCATTATTTTACCACTCACACAGTGTTTTATTACTGGGCTGTTGGCTCCCAGCACTAACGCACACCTACACACACACACACTTGTGTGTGCACATCAACACAGACAAACAATACAACAAAGAGACACGTGTTCCTATATGCACACTTAGATGTCTGCGTTTACATAATGTTTAGTTAGTGTGTGAAGTGACAAACAACCACTGCTAGTAAAATAAATTATGTGTGATTGAAGTGCATCATGTTTAGCAGCAGTGAAGAGGAGTGGGCTGCACCTTCGTCAGTCAGCACTATAAAGACTGCATTGTCTCAGGAATAATAATGGTAAAGGACACTTTAACACTGAGGCACATTGAGAAAGGCAGTCAGTCCCCTGTGCCAACTTTTCCCTCATTACATTTTTACAATGACAATGACGAGGAATATATTTATAGGAACAATCCAACATAAGTGTGCCTATGGCTGTGAACATGTGTGCAAACTGAACAAACTGTACAGTACAACAGTATATACCACAGCTATGGGAGACTGATCAACCTCATTTGTCACTCCTTATTTCCACCTGACAGACACAGTGTACTCATCTGCATTCAGCACCTGAGGCTACGGATGTTTAATGCTGCCATTAAACTCATCTCTGACATAAAGTGCATCTGTGACTAAAGAGCGAGCACAAGCCAAGCTCCAGGCAGTGAATCTAATGGTGAATTCAAGTCTTCAGATACAGAAAGGGAGAGAATATAAAACTAATATGGCGAGGGTAACTTTCTGATTAACCTAACTGCCCTTTCTGCTTTCCTTTGCACTCTGAATCTGCGCTTGCTTTGCAAGAAATCTATTTAGCTATAATTTCTAAAACTGTCTATTTCTCCACTTGGCACCTGTGCATATCATGATATTAATCCCGTCTAAGAACCCGCACAACACTAGCTTTTTGTGGGGGAGAAACCTTGGTAGGTTTCCCACCAATGTGTGAAAACACATTTGCACTAATTACTATCAAAACTTCTTGTTGCTAGAGAGATCTACTTAATATTGGTCCCATGTGTCGCATTACATTTACCTATTTCAGAGAACATGGCCAAGCAACAAATGTTATCTTGTAGAAAAGCCTTAAAGCAATGTTCCACTAAAGTAGAACATTCTGAGTTTTAGCACAAAAACCCTGTTATGAGTCCACTGAGAAATGTTACTTTGAAATCATATGAAGCAAATATATCGGGTTTAAATCAATTTTCAATAATCTTAAGTGGATGGAGAAGCATGACTATTGACTGGAGGTGAGGTGGGTAGCTACGAGAATCTAAAATTGGTAGGGCTGTCGCCTGTGAACTTCAGGGTTAGTGGTTTGATTCCCGGTCCTCCTATGGCTACATGCCGAGGTGTCTGTAGGCAAGATACCAAAACCCTTGGCACCCAAGGGATTAAGTATCACTTGTTGTTGGTAATACTATTATGTAGCAGTTGTATGACTTTGCCTAAGTTAGTCATATATATTATAGTGAAGAGTATACAAGATTCTAATCTCAGTTCAACAGTGCTGTTTAACAGTGTGCCAAATAGTTCATACTGATAATAGATGAGTTATAAATGCCAGTTTTCTATTATCTTCATACAGTTAAACTGTATATTTCCAGCCTAGTATATATTTTCATTAGGTAGAAAACATAACATGTAACAACATCAGCAACACCAAAGTAAATTAAAATGTGACAAACACTGCACTCAAGTCGATAGTTTGCAAACAGTTCTGATTCCTCTTCATGTTTTTAGAGTTGGTGCACATACAGGTGCTGGTCATATAATTACAATATCTTCAAAAAGTTGATGTATTTCACTAATTCCATTCAAGAAGTGAAACTTGTATAATGTATACATTCATTCCACACAGACTGATATATTTCAAGTGTTTATTTCTTTTAATTTTGATGATTATAACTGACAACTGATGAAAACCCCAAATTCAGTATCTCAGAAAATTAGAATATTACTTAAGACCAATACAAAGAAAGGATCTTTAGAAATCTTGGCCAACTGAAAAGTATGAGCATGTACAGCACTCAATACTTAGTTGGGGCTCCTTCTGCCTGTATAACTGCAGCAATGCGGCATGGCATGGAGTCGATCAGTTTCTGTGGCACTGCTCAGGTGTTATGAGAGCCCAGGTTGCTCTGATAGTGGCCTTCAGCTCTTCTGCATTGTTGGGTCTGGCATATTGCATCTTCCTCTTCACAATACCCCATAGATTTTCTATGGGGTTAAGGTCAGGCGAGTTTGCTGGCCAATTAAGAACAGGGATACCATGGTCCTTAAACCAGGTACTGGTAGATTTGGCACTGTGTGCAGGTGCCAAGTCCTGTTGGAAAATGAAATCTGCATCTCTTTAAAGTTGGTCAGCAGCAGGAAGCATGAAGTGCTCTAAAACGTCTTGGTATACAGCTGCGTTGACCTTGGACCTCAGAAAACACAGTGGAGCAACACCTGCAGATGACATGGCACCCCAAACCACCACTGACTCTGGAAACTTTACACTGG
>OMLM01002854.1:7133-18756 GCA_900302695.1 Helostoma temminkii
GCAGTTTGGCCCTCTGCACTTTTTATAGCCTTCCTCAGTCTGTCTTTGTGTGTGTGGTTTTGACTTACTCCAGCATCTTGTTTTTTCCATTCATATGATTTCTTCCAGATACATTTGTAGACTCACTGTAATAGGAGCCAGTCTTTGAGGTACAGTGCTTATTAGTTTCTTATCTCAGCTAATTAGCCATTAAATAACCACACGAATGCACACATATACACACACACTGCTATTACTGGATAATTAGCAACCGGCCCGTTATGAATATGCATTTGCCACTGCTTAATACACAGAAATATGAATATATTCATTCTAATTTCCTCAATTGACTTGTCATACATTTCATAATATTGAGTTACAGGCTGTTGTTGGCTACTTCACCAGCAACCAGGGATTACAGTCAGCTAACCAGACTGCTTGTTATGGGATGGGTAGATTTTCTTCTTTGTGTGAAGTGCACAGTTTCAGTCTATTCTATATTTACATCTGCAGCTCTGTGTGAGTCAGTTTGATACTTCATTAGCAACAGTTGATGGCTGTGGCCTGCAGGCGACCTCAGGAGTTGGTCCAGCAGCTGCAGCTGTGATATCTAATTCGGTCCTCACTGGGTAGGACTGTTATTGGTACTCTTAGATTGAAGCTAATTCCCAGTATTTTGCATAGTTAATTTGAGCTCAGATTATATAAAAGAAAAATTTAAAACTTGATTTTGTGGTTCTTGCAGTCTGTTCTCGGTACTCTTTGTGTTTGCAGTGCAGCATTTTTTGTTGTTTTCACTCTGCCCATCCTCTCTGGCCTGTTGTGCAGAGAGGATGCTCGGAGCGGTATGTGTCACATCAGGTGCGTCAGGATGCCCATTGGCTAGTGGCTGCCGACCGGAGCCATCCCGGCCAATCAGCTGTCGGCGAGCTGACCTTTTCGTTGGCGCCCTGACCCTGATGGGAGGTGAAGTGTATGGCTGGTAGCAGTCGGTACTGGCACAGCAGGACAAGGAGGAGGAGGAAAAGGACCAGGCCGGAGGGTGAGATTTTCTTGGCCAGTCACTCCTGTTTCTGTCCTCCTTTCTCCTCTCAACTCCTCTTCGGCCGGAGTCATGACAGCTTCTCTTGGCTGCTTTACACTGTGCTTCACATGCAAAGACTTTCTCGTCTCTTGTTATAAAGCCAGAAGTAGAAGAGTGTAACCACATGAGGTACTTTCAGGCTTGTCCGTTGCAGTATGCGTGTTTTTTCAGGGCTTCATGTGTGTTATTTGAAATGGTGACATGTCCCATTTCCCACTGGCCTCTTCTGTCATCTCAGAGGTGCTTAGCAACAGTCTGTTCTCCCTAACCACAAAACAAAAATCTGAAGATGCCTGAAAATGCTCTGAAATTCAGTAATGAATATTTTAGACATAAAGGACCACTCTCCTAGCCTCCATTTGCCTGGCTCAGTCCTCCAAACAGCCCTTTTAAAGTCAAGTGATGGGGGTTAAGTTAATTATGCACATTAGGGCCAGCATCCCTCTCTTGCTCGCTCAGTCGCTGTATGAGCGTGTGTGTGTGTGCACGTGCAGCAGTGAGTCGGGATGCCGAAACTCTGCCTTTAATTAAACACAGATGCATGGAAGGAGAGACTGTCAGTCACACACACTTTTTACAGCAGCTGCATGCATACAGACAAACATGTACACATTCACAGATACACACAAGTGAAGGAGATGAAAGAGTATAAAAAAAATCTGTATGTGTCTGCATGAGAGAAAACGATAAATACCCACTAAATTAAGCTTGAAAGATACTGGTATTTAAAGGTGCAGAAATGCTTTGAGGTTTAAATTTGTAACAAATTTGTAGCAGTTTTACCATCAGTGTTGTTTATTTATAAGTTTATTCAATTCTGCCTCTGTCTGTTAATACTCTTATATCTCATTTATCATTTTTATACTATTTGTATGTATCTGTTGGTGACATTTGTGCCTCTGCTTCCTTTGTCCACTGGATAATTGCATTATAGCATGCAATTGGATAGAGTTATGTGTTTTATTATAATGACAGTATTTGATCTCCCTTGCTATGGCAGCTGATTGATGTAATCCATTTGCAGGAAGCAGGAAAAGCCAATGCTAATCAGTGGGATGACATTGAGATAAAAAATACCACTTTAAGACCACAAATAATCAAATGTCTAAAACTAACATAGTCCAGTTGCTCAAACTCCTGATGGAGTTTTAGGAAGTCATAGTCTGATTATTGATTCACACTTAAACAGGCTGCACTTCAACCAGTCATAACATTAAAATACAACTTGCATGTTAATGCATCACTATTTGCATTGTATTGTATTGTATCGTATTGATGATCTTTGCAAAAAGACTGTAAACTAAACTATTTTTTTAAGTAAATACAGCTGGTATCTGCTTTCCACCTATCAATGTCAGTTTCAGATTTAATTTAACCTAAACCTAGACAGTTACCTAGTCATTTTTTTTAGAATAGAGGTGTTTGTTATCCTTGAAAGCTTCAAATCCAAAACCCTTTTCTCTCCTCTTTGTCTCTCGGTCTCTCCTGTGCTGCAGCAACGGCCTCATTTTTCATTAGAGGATTGCCCCATTATTTCATTTCTTGTGATAAACTGACAAAAGATTACTCACGAGAAATACTAAATACAGAGCTGGACCGATGGGATCTCCCCTCATATGTAACGCTGCTGCGCTTTGGCTGAAGGCTTCATATTTCCTATTTCTCTCTCTATTATATATATCTGGTAGAGTTGTAGATACAAGGACTGTGTGTGCGTGTGTGTGTGTAGTGTATTACATTCTGGATGTCCCAATCTGATCAAACCCCACCAGCTGGTCAGCAGACCTTGCCCCCCCCTTTTTTTTGGAAAAACCTTATTTTAGGAGAAAAAATTGAGAAAAATTAGTTGTACTGCTGACAGAAATGTTTGCAAGTTGGTTGAAGAATAACTTATTTTACACGCTGCAGGGAGGGGGGGGGTAAACACAGCAAACACAGGGCAGGGATGGCTAACTGGGAATAAAAAAATAAACAGAAAATAAATAAATAATAACTGCACCATATCTTTATCTACGATGATTCATATTTTATTTCAAAACAATGCCTCCATTGGTCACATTTTTCAGTAGTGGATAATAGAAAATATAAAGATACGGGTGGTGAAATATGAGCCAGTTTGGGGAGGTAAGAATGAGAAAAGATTAGCTTGAGATTAGAATAAGAGAGATGGAGGAGGGAGGAAGAGGAGGGCAAAGAGTCTCACACACACCAACACTTTCTTTCCAGAGTGCAGTGTTTGTGTGTCTGTCAGCGTGCGCATGCGACAGAAGAAGGATGACTGTATACACTCCCACCATACTTTGTTTTCCACTAAGCTCCGCACCAGAGGATATTGGACATCCTTGACCGACCAACTCGGCTACACTCACACCTGCCCACCCATAGCTCTGTTACTCACCTATCATATCCTAAATTCACACAAACAATACAGTTTACACAGTGCTAATTTCCATGTTTTGCAAACTAATAAGCATGTTTGTTTAGTGATATCGACACCATTGATTTTGCATAAACATTTGCCTGTTTGTATCAAATAACCCACCTCGAGTTCCTGCTGCTGTTTATTCATTGAAGTTGTTTTTCTTGACTTTCCTGCTGCAGTCTTTCAGTAGTTCACATGCTGGAAAAGCTTTTCCTGAGTCAACTCATGTCTTTTATTTAACAAGATACCCACTAATAAGACTTGTTTTGGCTGCTCCCCTCTATCCTGAGAGTCATTAAGCCCGGCCCGTGCTGAGGGAGACCCAGCCAGGCATTAGCATAACTGGGCAGAGTGACAGAAGGAACCCTGGGTCAGAGGAAACTTCCAGATCAAATGCTGCCAGTTACTTCCAGACTCAGGGTCTGGTCAACACCAGCAGGAACCAGCAGCCTTGGGGCTCTGTTACCACCAACTATCAGCATGCCCACACTCAGCTCACAGTTTTAGAAATCACTCCCTGTTACTTCGTTTTTTCTGTACCTTTTCTGCCATGTCTTCTATTTTGATAGCAACTTTAACCCCTCTCCTTTTATTATTTTAACATTAGTCCTGTAACAGATGTGACAGTTATAATTAGCGACCTTGTTGACAAGACTATTTATTTATTTATTAATTTTCTATATGTAGTGGGGTTTGGTTGTGTAACATCTTTGTTCCCTGAAGAAAACGTACAGTGGAGGTACTGTGAAAGGCTAGGGTATCCCTTTTCAGTGTTTTATTTTGAAATGAAATCCCGCCAACATGATTGTCATGACACATTACCGATCACATTTTTCTTTCTTTCTTTTTTTTCAAAGTAAACCTCTCTCATTTGCCTCTTTTTCATGGAAAAATCAATTATCTTTTTAGCATCTTGAATTTCAGCAAATGGGTGCCTGCAGCCATGATTCCCCAATATTCATTCTTCTTTCTTTCCATGTGCATAACTATCAGTGAAATTTTATCTTCATTGGCACATACATGGATTAAATGTAGAATTTTTTTACAGCATGTTTTCAAGTGTTTTTGCAGTTTTTGGGGGAGTAGGGTTTCTATGCAGGTGACAAGTGCAAGTGAAATGTGACTTTCATAAACGCATACACATAACCCACTGTTACATTCAATACCACAAAGAAGGGTGGATACGCTATAACCTTAATCAGTTGTCATCATAAGCCAAACAGTTTCCAGCATTAATAAGACTTGTATTACACATTCAGACTTATTTTTTTCTTTTTTGCAGGTTAGCGCCAAAGTGATACAACTTACTGAAATGTACACATACCTGTGTACATCCAAAGTTTTGGGTACACACTGTTTTCTAAAAACTAACAAAATAAATAAATAAATAAGAAATCTAAATGGGCTCATCACCTTTCAGAGTTGTGGTTGTTATATGAGAAAAGGTCATTTCAGTCTCACAGCTGTTGTCAGTATGTAATCCACTGGACTACAATTTGGATCACACATCGTAAAAAAAAAAAAAGTCTAAAGACATACTTTTCTGTTCATATAAAAAGACCTCTGTTGTTTATATTATGAACTGTCCCTTTCACAGTGCCTGCTTTGATGGCATCTGCTTTGCTTTAGAGGAGAGCTGAGTGATTCACAATGACGGACGTGGTCGACTCATCACGCAGGTCTAATTTACTTTAAGTACTTTAAGTTCAGCTGCATTTGTGTTACTTCAGATCTGTCACGGGATCACAGTGACGTTGCTATAGCATGTTACTGTTTTGTTTTGGGGACGAAGAAAGCCAAACACTAGGATAACACATGATGAATAATGCTCTCTGACAGACATGGCCTGTTGTTGGTGGACATAGCTGGCAGAGGCGCTCTCTCTCTCTCTCTCTCTCTCTCTCTCTCGCTCTGTGAGTTTGTGTATGTGTGTGTGAGGGAGAGAGACCATGAGTTAAAATTTCTTGAAGTAGAAATGGAAGATTTTCCATGGACTTTCTCTAAACACTTTTAACCACTCTCATAAAGATGTTTTGAAGAGGCATACAACCAGCTGTTGAATGTGCTTAAAATGTGTGAGAGCTCTTCAGCAGCTATTTGGATTTACATGGATTATATTGCTTTGTGTAAATGAGATTACTCTTACCTTGCATTCACATTTTTAGCAACTGGATTGATGTGCCTGGCTAAATATGTGTGGTTTAGAATCACATATCCTTCTTTTGTGCGTGTTTCCCATAAATCTTTTATTAGATTTTTATTTAATCAGATACATCTGTCTTACAAATTGGTCTTTTGTAGAGTTTGTTTTTATGCCATAATGGCATATTTCTGTATAATAGTGCCCACTCACTTTCTAGACAATTTAATGTCCACAGAATCATTTGGCTAGCTGCTGGCTAACAACCTAACTCCTATTAGTTTCAACGGGTAAAGAGAAATTTTAGCTATTTATTTATTTTTTGGTTTACAGAGTGGTGTGTCTCATCATAATTTAAATCTTGTCAACCAAGTACAAAAGGTTTAATAAATTCTTGCTCAGTGGAATAAACCAAATTGTTGGCTGGATGGTAAGATACATGGGATAGCAAGACCACTGTGGCCCGCATAACTTTATGTGAAATAAGTGGTTTTGTACTATATTGTTGCACTGTGCTTCTTTAATGAAGTGGGCAGTTGATCTATTGCAAATTAATTTGGCACTGTTGCAGCTCTAGATAAATGAAGCTTTGTGAAATCTGGTAGCAACTGTTAGGAGGCAAGGAACAGATGTTGCTGGTTGACTGGCTTTATGTTGACCTTAGGTTTATCAATAGATACTGTGACATTTTCTTATTTTCTTATTCTTATTCTTTCTCATACTGCTCAGAATTCATACCTCAAGCAATGATGGCAAGCCATCATGGTCCAAAGGTAAGCAAAGCAGGTCCAAATCATAATACTACTTCCACTGTTTTTCACAGTTGGGATAAATTCTCATGCAAAAAACAGTTCAGTCAAGCCAAAATGTTCTCCTTGTTCTCATCCACTCACAAAGCATTCTTCCAACAGCGTTCTACCTTATCTACATAGTCTTTAGTTTTAGCTAGCTTTGCCATGTACATCATTGCTGTTCAGTGTTTTCCTAATGGATTAATGAGCACTGATCCTAGCCTTAAGATCCTAGATGGTATTCTGTTTTCTACCTGTCTCAATGATTGAAACACCTGATTAATAATCCTAGATGTTTGGATACTTTTGCCAGACACACATGTTCTAATTGAACCATTATCTAAAATAGATGTTTAAAGCTCTAAAGGAAAATGGAATTTTAAATAATTCACAAACTTACCAACAGCACCATTGTAAACTGAAATTGTTATAGTGATTTATAAAATCACAGTGTGATTATTTTGTCATGCCATGACTGACTGATTCATATGATTTATTTTTTAATATCTTACTGATATCTTACTGAAAACTTAGATTTTTTATGTCTTTTATCAACTTTTGCACTTCCCAGGTATAACAATGGAAGATGTAGTGCAGCCCCATACAGTAGATAATTTAATGCTGAAGGCTGAGATGCCTCAAGTAAAGCTATTGATGTTTTTCAACCTACAGACTCCTTAACCCTTAAACATTGTTATGAAGGGGGTCAGGTATTAAGTGATATTTTGTTCTCAAACAAAAAAAGAACAAACACAATGACAAATCATTTAATGCTTTAAAATAACCCTTGCAGCTAAGTAGACAGAGTTTTAAAGCGGTTCGGTTTTGTGAGGTATAAATGTAGCTTCCTACGACAGACGTTGCAGATGTTGAAGAATTGTTTATCTAGTTAACACATGTCAGTTGACACTCAAAAAAACCTTCTGTCTAATTAGACACAGGAGTCATTGTCATCTGTCTCATAATTAGAAATTATGAAGTCTTCCTATTTCTTTATAGTGTCATTTGATATGTCACTGTGTTGACAAATGAACACGAGACATGTTTCCATATTTTAAGGCTGCACTGTAAACAGGGCTGCTTGTTTTTGTTTGTTTGTTTTTTGTTGTGTTTTCTTTAAATGTGTACTGTCAATTACCCAGTGGCAGTAGCCTTGCAGATATAGCAGAGCACTGTGCTGAATGGCTGATTGGGTGACTGGCTGAGTGGCTGACTTGGTGGCTGACTGGCTTGTCTCTTGGAAACCTGTGAAATGTGATTTACATTGAGAGCATGTTGTAGCAAACCCTAGCCCACGGTATGCATATTCCCCATTGTTTGTGACAGTTGGTTGTACCTGTGCCGGGGGGAAGAGCGCCAAGTAGGCATCCGACTTTGCATTTCAGTGGCTGAGCTCAGGGTCAGGAGCACATCTGGTTGACTAGGAGGTTTGTGTGTGGTGTGTCATTTCTGTGTTTCACATTCCATAACTTGTGCACACACATGTACACACACACTTTCACAAGCTCACTTGTTGCTGTGCAGGAGCCTGTGTGCATAAAGCAGCAGCCACTACACAAACAGCAAACCCAGCACACTGGTGTACTCCTACACAAATAAACAAACACACCTGCTGCTCCTGGCAAGTCGCTCTGACAATCAGCCGAAGGAGGGAAGGCAAACAAAACAAACAGTTTAATTTACATGACAGTAGCCTGCTTTACATTAGCATGCCGTGGCAATGATAGAGTGAAGCTCTGCTGGAAACAGCAGGTAATGAAAAGTGATGGTCCTATTTGCGGTATACTGTAAGTACAGGAATGGGAAGCTCAAGCAGTCAGAACTAATAGCGTGCACTGTGCTGCATGTTTTCCAGACAGCCCTTTTGGTCTGTTGGTTTAAAAAAAGAATCATCTCCCAGTCCTCTCTAAAATAACTAATTTTTCAGCATTGCAGAATAAATATGAGCAATTTGTTATGATGAAGAAGTAGAAGTAGAATACACGTGTTAAATGAAAAGAGGGGGGTGTTTCTTATCTTTTCTTTCCCAAACTTTCCTCCCCTAGACGAAACATGAAATGCTTATGCAGTTTATGCAAAACAATTCATGTGCAATTTTAACGAGCAATTAAGTTAATCAATAAATAAGTAAACAGAGTTTTGGCCTGTTTATACTGCAAGGAATGGTATTTCTGTCTTGAGACTGCTATATTTGTGCTTGGTAAGTTTTTTTTCTGCGTCTATTGCATTAATGCAATATGTGTTAAATGTTTGCGCACACGAGTTTGGTCTTCGAGTCTGCAAATGCTACGTGTGTGTTTGTGTTTTTGTAGATGACACTATACACTCCTTGTGTCATGTGTTTGTGGTAATACTATTTGTGTGTGTCAGTACATGATTTTGTGTGTGTGCGCGCGCGTATGTTGGCTCCAGTGGTCTGCTCCTCATGTAAAGAGATAGCATCTTCCCACAACAGATCAATAAGTGAGTATTTCTAGAATCACTGCCTCTGTCTCCTGTTTAACCAAACCATGTGAGTCTGTGCATGTGTGTGCGCGAATGTGAAGAATACTCAGACTGACAGCCTCACTTGTTGTCCTGGTGGTTAGGTTGAACTTAGCTGCCATTATTGGCATATTATCAGACACAGAAGAGCCACGGCACCTATTGTGTTTCATCTATGCTCTTAAGTGAGTCTTAAATTTGTGTTTCTTTCTGACCTCTTCATCAGTCATCAGTCAGTCCAATAACACTCTCGATATCACCTCAGAATTTGTAGAACATGCGATTTTACTACTAATTATTGTTTAAGTTAGAGGCAAAACTACTGTCCTCCCTGGATACATGGACTTAAACAAAGCTGGTATAAAATATTGACATACATGTGCACACATTCTCTCTTGCACATGTATTGCACCAAGCTCATGCTGTAAATTATCCTAAAGGGACACAGCTACAGATGATTTATAGTGCCAGATAGGATTGGATCCCATGTATTTTTACACCATGGGCACATTTTTGCATGTGACAGCTTAAGTGGGAGCTAGTAGTTATTAACGACTGAATAAACAGTGTGTTCCCTACATCTCAAAATATAGCTTTTCAATTTCCTACTTTGTCTGATGTGGTAGTGGCATTTTTGCAACAGAGCTTACAACATACTTCGACTAATTGTGCAAATATTTATCTCAGAATCTATAATATATCTGTAGAAGGGCAGCATGTCAGAGAGTTTGGAAAGGATTTTTCTGGTAAATAAAAACGTTGACTCACTGACCTACAAACAGCCAGGGTTTTTATTTAGCTATATATAACTGTATTTAGGATATTTAACAAACTTGTGACAGTGTCTCTGTGCCTTAAAATAATTTGAAGGGTTTTCTAGGGCTGTATTTAACAGTTTTAAATATCAAAAAATAATCTACTTTATGGTTTAAGTGCATGAAAATTGAGGAAAATTATATTAAATTGCCCAAAGTGATTCCTAGTATCCAAAAATCTAGTGTCATCCCAAAATTATGAAACTATCTAAACTTTACAATAAGATCTACAATAAACACAATTTTCAATTTTGCTTGAAAAAAAATGACCCAAAATATTAATGAATATCAAAATTGTTGCAAACTACTTTTCTACATCAAGTAATCAGTGAATTCTGTGTTATAATGGTTGCTTTATTGCTACTTTTGTGTAATATCAGGGAAGGATCTCCATTGCATTGCTGTGGAGGTTGGTCTGTTTGGACAAAATAGATCTCTTAAAATGCTGAAGACAGACATGTACTCTGTGTGAGTCGAAGTTCAGTGGAAGTTGTACATGTAATGCATGTAGTGCACTATATTTGTTTCATCCCCAGCTATGTTTTTTTTATATCTTTGAACTGCTTGTGCTTTGCTCATGAGATTATTCCAACCTGCTGCTATAGTTTGCAAACACCCTTTATGTCTTGCAGAGGTTGAACACACACAGTTCAAGGTTAGTCTCCAATTCAGCTCAGTCCAGCTCACAGATAATTGTCAATAAAATTGATCTTTTTTTTTTTACTCTGCTCATATTTTTCCATCCTCCTCCCCTCATCTAGACTCTTCCCTTCACTCTCTTACTCTCTCTCCTTTGCCTCTGTCCTTCTCTTTTCATCTTAAGCCAGATGAGTCTGCCTCGACTGCCAAGAGCACCGAGTATCACTGCTTGCTTTTTTTCCCCTCCTCTTATGTTCTTCTCACAGTGCACTGAAGCCATGTCGCAATTTCTCAGGAAGTTTTGATGCCTGGATGTCTCCTGTCTGGGTGCATCTCATCTGAGCTGCAGCTCTGGCCCTATGTGATCTGAACTGCGCTGCCTCGCTGCAGGTCAGCCTTCACGGCCGATTAGTGTCGAAGCGCCACTTTGGTCACAAGTTGTCGGGAGCGCTTATCATGAAGATCAACAGCGATCAGTCTCGCCGCTGCGTGCGCTCTCTCTCTCTCTCTCTCTCTCTCTCTCTCTCTTTCTCTCTCTCTCTCTCTCTCTCTCCAAGTCCTCTACATCTCCTTCCTCTTTCTCTCTTCATACTGTTATCTGCCCTCTCCCCTTTTGGCATTACCCTCCTCCCCACTATGTTTTCCCCTTCAAATCACTATATTTCCATCTATATCTGGTCATTCTCATCCTGATCTCCCATCTTCTCGTTTGCCATGTTAGAATCAAATAGTCTAAAATGTTTTTTGTTCCTAACAACTTCCCTTATGGGAAATCATCATGAGGCCAACTAACATATGAAATCATCTTACCTGTTCTCTTAAATTCATGTAACATCAGGTGCAACTTACATGGTGTAGTTGCTGTGTTTAAAATAGGACAATATAGCCTTTCAATTTATAATGCATATTAAGGAGGTTATAGGAGAAGAACATAGTGTTCCTTAAGATTAACTGAATGGTCTCATTATTTTTTCTGGGGATGGTAAACTGCTTTAAATTCTAGATAATGCAAACCATCCAGATTATCACACATTTTCTTTCTGGATTTCTGGTTTTCTCTATATATCCTTCTCTTCATTTCTTGCTCTTTTCTGTCAAAATTGACAAAAAGCTCTTGGGAACAAATGGCAGTTGACTTCTTACTTCATATTTGAAAACTAGAGCAGTTCTTGGAAAACCAAGAGAAATAAATTAGCCCATTTTCTAGTTGGGAAGATACAGTCAAACAATACATGAAAGGAAACTTGTCCAATCAAAACAGAGTAGAGA
>OMLM01002856.1:7439-19646 GCA_900302695.1 Helostoma temminkii
ACATAAACTGAAAATACTGGTGCTCTCAGATTATACTGTATTATACACCAGTAGCTAATATTTCCCAGTTTATAGGGAACCAGCTCTTGAATTGACCCTCTTTTTTGAACTTCAACAGCGTTCACGTGGAGGTCAAAGGTCGTGTGTGTCATGACCCCGAGGGAGCAGCTGAGGAAGATGACAGCGCTGGGAGAGCAGGGAGCTTTGGACGAGAAGCACTGGTACCGACTGGTCAACGGCATGTCAGCCGGAGGTAAGAAAGGAAGACAAAGACAAAACAGAGGTTCAACACAACGTCATATGTATTTAGTTAAACGTAGTAGGTTGTTTTTCATTTAAACCTTTTCCGACACAGGTTAAAAAAAACTTTTGACAGTTGATGTATTGAGGCTGAACTGGCTTCCCGCTGACCTGTGGCGCTTCGCTCTTCTCTTGCAGAGTTGAGGCAAAGGCAGGAGTTGATAATGAGGAACCAGATGGCCATGGCTCCACAGATCCTCACCCAGGGACAACAGAGGTTACAGGGGGTGCCAGCACAGTTCGAACCTCGCTTCATGGAGAGGTCTGTACCTGAACTCAGTCCTAAATCTAAAATAGGAGTTCTGTGGAAGATGCAGACCTTTAACCAACAATTGATTGCTAATGCTACCGGGAAACTTCTGGCATTTGTCTCAAATGATTCATAAATAATTTCTGCTCCAGGGTACTGGTTGTTTTGCAGATGTCTGAGGAAATAATGGAAAATGCAGTATTTGCTCTTTTTAATGGGGCTAAACTACTTTCATGTACTTTTCTGTCTTTTGTGTTCGCTGCAAACATTTAGTCATTAAAGGATAAGGCCACAGAGCTCCTTTATCATTAGAAAACTATTAATACAGATCAGGTGGCGGTCAGATTATGTGTGAGGAAGAAACATTTAGCCTGAATGCTTAACCCTCTACTGTAAATAATGTGTAAACGGTACATTTCCCCTGTTTTTCTCTTATCAGGGAGTTAGTTCCTCCCAATGAGATGGTAGCATCTGAGGCCAGGCAGATCCACATGGCACCTCATTTAGGTCCACCTCTGCCCCCACATGCCAATGTCCTGTCTGGCAGAGGCTTCCCTGGAGCAGGTGAGCGTGGTCCAATGCACAATCACACCTAAAAGAATAATCTAAAGTAGTGAGATTTACCAGGCCGTCTTTTTCTTCCTTTTTTCTCAGCTGCTTACGGCTTCTTGCCCTCAGAGCCCATGGAAACAGTTGCCCGGCGACAGGAGCTTATCCACAAGCAAAATATAGCCAGGTAGAGCGCGCAGAATATCGTCAGCACCTACTACATAACAGTCTGCATCATATTTTAGTGAATTAATTGAGACATCTTACTTTAACGTCATCACTTCTGCGCAAATGTCTAATGTATTTTCGTGTGTTTCGTGTCTAGAATGGAGATGAATGCCATCCTGCATCAGAAGGAGCTGGAAAATGCCCACCAGAAGGGACTTATGGGAATTGAGAATCCCATGTCATACCCTACCAACCCCATGGCCTTTAGAGGTCGGCAGCGCATGCCAGACGGCCACGACGTCTACGTCCACCGCCCCACCCTGGATGAACTTCACTCCAACAGCATCCTCATGTCAGCCAGCCCTTATCCACCAATCAGCATGCTGCACAGAGAGAGGGGCCGCAGGGCTGGCAGAAGACCGACTGCTCACAAGAGCGCAGAGAGCCATGTGGGCATACTCAAGGGACAAATTGAAGATAAAAGTGTAGAGCAGAGCCCAGGAGCCACATCAGGGGAGGAGAAAGAGGTGGAGGCAAAGGGGGAGATGGGGGAGGAGTGTGCCCCAAGTAAAACACATCATCAAGCAAAAATAGACTCCGAGCTAGCTGCAGGAAGCAAGAAGAACTACAAAGAAGACGAAGCAGTGCGGCGTAAAACCTGCGCAAACAGTCAAGATGGTGGCTCAGATGTGGCCAGCAACAGCACAAATGACAAAGACATCTCCAGTCAGTGTTCAGCTTTCCAGGAGAAGTTTGTGTATCCCCCCACTGGTGGAGGTCTCACAGGGATGCCTTACATGTTCCCCGTCTCTGGAAATGGTTTCCTTCCACCTGGTGAGTTTGGGAAATAAATTACAAAATCTAAAACTGTTATTTATTTTTTTATTTTTAATCAATGATTTAACGTATTTCTCATTTGTCAGGTCCATCAAATCTCTTTCTGAATGGTGACGAGGTGTCCGAAGACATAAGGAAGTGGACAGTGAATGATGTTTACAATTTTATCAACAGCATACCCACATGTTCAGAATACGCTCAGGTTGGTAGCTGTAACTCTTTGACCAGTCTATACAGTAATCTGTCTGTTGTGGCTGTGCTAATGTGAGACGATTGCACTCTCCAGACATTCAAGGACCACATGATTGACGGGGAGACGCTGCCGCTGCTCTCAGAGGAGCATCTACTGGACACCCTGGGGCTGAAGCTCGGCCCAGCTCTGAAGATCCGCTCACAGGTAAAGAAACGCAGTACCAGTCAAGCAGAATGGGGGAATGATGTTTCTAAAAGCATTAAAAACTGTTGTTGAAGAAACAGCTCAATAGGCAGGAGTATGTACAAAAAAAATTATAAAAATATATATAAATTCAACAAAGCAAAAAAAAATAGTCTAATCTAAGAAAAATTAACTAAAAACCACCAGTTCAGGTAAACAGAGATAAAAGCATCAAAGGTTAAATCAGAAATAAACAAAACACTAGTACAAATCATATATATTACTGCCAACAGCTAAATATGCCTAGAAGTGTTTATACATCTTCTTAAATTAAACATATTTAATATAATATGATCTACCGCAGCTCTATTTCACCTACCCCATCAACAAACTCACAATAAAACAAAACACCTAGACACATATTTAACTAGTAATTTATAATAATTTAACATACACATCACTGGGAATTGAGCTTAGTGAAAACAGAAAGCAGGCCCTTTTCACAGACACGCATCGATCATGTTTTTCATGTAAAGACACATGTATTTGGCTGTGTTACCATTATTGCAGAAGAGTTTTCTAATCATCAGTGCTCCCTTTAAATTAATATACTTGCATTAGAAAACATAAAGTGCTATTAGAAGAAAGTCCTAATGTTTATAGGCCTCTGTACGTTTATGTAAATATTCCTTTAAAAACAGCAATCTTTCCTGTTACAACAGTCATTTACAATATTACCAGTATCTAAACTGTATTTCTGATCATTTACACGTTGTAAAATCTTCTTTTCTTTCAAAAACATAGCCATTTCTATGTAAGTCCAAACTTTTGAATGGTAGTGTAGCTTAAACCTTATGAATGCACATGTTGTTGTATACAGTCACACGTCTCTTAAATATCTTCTAACTCAACTCAAGTCCAGTTAATCACAGTGACTCATAAATCAGTTACAGGTCCCTGAACCCAAAACAAATAAACCTATGGAGGAAAGTTACACACATTGCAGTAAAAACCCCTTAAACTAAAACACTCAAACTGAAATCCTGTCTCTCTACAGGTGTCCAGGCGCATGGGCAGCATGCTGTACATGGTGAACCTGCCGCTCTCCACCGCCACGCTGCAGACCACGCCAGAGAAGCCCGGGGATCGCTCCTCAGAGATCGGCTCCCCTGTGAACTGTAACAGTGAGGAGATGATGGCGAGCCCAAGAGACCCCGATGTCCTAAAATCGACAGAGCACCTGCACGAGACAGAAAACAACTCACCTCCGTCCGCCAGCAGTGAGACAGCCTGATGTGTGGACAGCTGGTCCAGTCTGCACCTGGAGGATGTCACTACCAGAAGAAGTGCTGCTGCCACAGTGACTTTGTGAATATGTTGGTTTTGTTTACCACCTGCATATTTGATACACAGGTCTACACTAGACTCTGCTTCTTTGCTTTTCACTACAGGTCTTAGCCTTAAAAAATCAGGTTGTAGGTTTAAACTCTGAATTATTCTTAAGATGAGCTTCTCCAGTTCGCTGGCATAAGGACGATGAATATCACATTTATATTAAAATAATTACATATTTAAGCGCCGTGATTTGAATGTGGATGTTTGAAGCATCTTGTGTTTGCCTGTTTGTTGAATGGATTGTAAATAAAATGTTTTCTACACAGAAACATGCACTGTATTATCTGGATTTAATGACCACGGCAAAATAAGTCACAACCAAGAATTACTGCTCATCTGAAGACAGATTTAAATTCCTGACAAAACTCATGTCAGGTATGAAGACAAAAAACACAAGAAGTTCTCATCTATACCTACATTTCTAGACAACTATGTAAAATCTATGTACTGATGAAGACTGACACCATTAGTTTTATTGGTGATTCACACGAACAGGGAGACAAACTATGAAGAATAGTTAGAAAACTAATAATAAATCTAAACTACTGTGGCATTAACTATAAATGTAAACATTAAAAGAAACTGAACGTTGAAAGTGTGAGAGAGTCAGTGAACTTTAATGACTTATCGAGAACAGGCTGATACATTTTGAGAGCACAGAAGACATCATTTCAGTTTATTTATAGATTCACTATGAAATATTTTATGATTTCTATGACTGAATTTAACAATACAACTATATGGAATTATATAGAAAACCCCCAAAAATCCCACTTGAGCAGCACTAGGAGGCAGTGGAGAGGAAAAACTGCCTTTAAAGGTAGAAACCTCCTGCAAACCAAAGCTCAGGGTGGGCGTCCATCTGCCACAACCGGTTAGGGTGAGTAGAAAGACAGATAGGAAAGAATAATAAGTCACTAAAGAAGAAGAAGAAGCAACAACACACCGGGCAGGTGTGCCAACTAAAACACCCTGATGTGAAATTGCTGAAGTGTGAAACTCATGAATGAACCCCCCCAATGATGAACTCACCGGATAATCTCGCGATATTTCGCGTTCGGTGCGCGTGAGCAGCAGCGCGCACGTTGGAGGAACTGAGTTGGAGGATCATGGCGGAGCGCAGGAGACACAAGAAACGGATCCAGGTAACATCAGTTAATTCATCAGAACTGGTGACGGTGCGAGCTGAAGGACAACAAATAAAAACCAGGCGCGGGTTTACGACCTGTTGCGGTGTGTTTGCTGTCGGTATCATCCTAATCGGGAGCCGTTAACAGGCGGTAGATGAAGCCAGATGATGGCTAACGGTAGCTAGCATTAGCTGGCTAGCGAAAACAAATATTTCTGTTTGGAAGAGATTTGTGGCTATCATACACACGCTGATATATTAATTATCATAGCGTTACTGCAGTTTTTACTGAGCGGTCTCCCCTGTCAGCCATTTTTATCCTGATGAACTGGCTGCAAACGTTTGCAGGCTAAGCTGCGTCAGCTCTAACCAAACGTGTTTACATAACGTGCAGAAATTTATGGGATTTTCCTGGATCCCTGTCTCCAAACAGTGCGAGTCAATGTGCAGGTAACAACAAGATGGAGTGGCTGCAAACACTAGAACACAAATGGGACTGAAAGCAACAGTTTGTGGAGTGATCACAGTGTCATTGAACTTTAACACCATTTGAATCAATGTAGTTTGCTGTTGGGACCACAAGCTTTTTCCCAACACATTATTTCAGACAGTGTTGGTTGAAACTCTACAATAAGTCGTCTGGCATCAGCAGATGCCACGTTTTCAGCTACATTATGTTCAGGCTCAGCTACTTTACTGCACACGCTGGTATCTCATGGTATCTCATGTCTTGTCCATTGCCAACATCACCATCCTACATTATGCTTTTTGAGATACAGCTTGAAGTGGTGAAAACGTTTTGAAGCTATGACTGTAAAGGTAGATGCACTGTTCGCTCGGATGACTTGACCGACATGTAGTCCTCAGATTCAGCAGGACTGTAAAAGAGAAACTCTCATCAGTCAGGAGTCGTGTTAAGTTTAGTTTCTTCGCTCACACGCAGTCAACAATATCAGAGATATAATGGAAACCATGAAGCTGAAGCAACTGCAATTAAGTGTAGGTCTCCATGTGTCGGAGCTCTGTTGCATAACAATACATACTGTTATCTCTTTAATGAGCCATTACACAACAGTGGGTAGTAATCAGTCGTCACATATGCAGAAGAGAGCCGCTAGTCCTTCACGCGATGAAGCCAGGTAGATCATATAGACTGAGGCAAGGGGGTGGGATTTCCTGTAGGGTCTTGTGTCACCTGCTCCTTTAAACAAAGGCCTTTTTGATGGCCTCTTCTTTCTCATGTTGCAAGTCAGAGCTAGCTGGGCTGGATAAAGCAGCTCTGAGTCTCTCTGTGCTGATGCTTTCATTCCCCTGCTTTGCTGGCATGTGGTTCAGCGCTGCTGGCAGGAACGCAGAGCGTGCAGATGCAGCGGGAAGGAAAGATGAGGTGGATATTGCAAGAAACGAAAAAAATCTGCACAATTAATGAAACTGTATGTGCGTGTACTTGTCTATCCCAGAATATTTCAGAAAGACTGCTTGAGAAGTGGACAAAAAGTTGGCTGTCTACGTTTTTCTTTTTGATTTTAAATGTATTTGATACATTTTTAGATATTTGTCATGTCATTTATCAGATATAATGAAAATAAAGGAAGCGTTGCAGTGTTGTGTAAATGGGGGAAAAACACAGATATCCAAGTACTGGTGCAGATGAAGCTAATGTCTACATTTAGTTGTTAAAGGACATCTGACTCACTCTGACTCATTTTACTAGGCTGAATAAATTGGAAGACTGAAATACATTTCCTGATTCTTTGACTAAGGATCAGTTTACTAAACATCATCAAGGCATGCAGCCAATCGTTACTTTTATGTATAACTTTGTATTAGTTTTTGGGGTTTTTTGGCTAATTATTGTTTTCATCTATACATCTGTCATTAATCCGTTGTCGACTTTAAATAGCTTGTTTTGTCTGAGGTGACGTCCAAACCCCAAAGTCAAGTCAAGTGTATTTAAAAAGCACTTTTCATACATAACAGCAATTCAGAGTGCTTCACAGCCGCATAAAAACAAAGCCAATTAAATTCAAAAATGTCAAATGTGGATCCTGCACGCTTTGTATACCACTCAACAACAACACTCTATGTCCTCAGACCCTTCGCTCAGATGAAGCAAAACATATTTAACAGGAAAAAACAGGGAAAAACCTCAGGAAGTGCAGCAGAGGAGGGATCCTTCGTCCAGGACTGACAGAACGATGCCGCATGTACAGAGCACAATTTGTCCCAGGGGCAAAGATCACATAGCAAATTATACAATAGCAAGCGCAGATGCATATATGTGCATGCATATACACATTCAGGTAATAGTCACAAAGTGCTTTAATCAAAAAACCAGGCTCCAGAGGTGGGTTGAAGTTTATGTTTGGACACTGTCAGGCAGACGGTTTGGAGCACAAACTCTAAAATCAAAGACTATAATGATACATGTCACAGATTTGCAACGTATTATGTTTTTTTGACCTATAATCATTATCAATTAAGGTTCTGTTGATGAAATCATGACTGATTTGGCTGAATCTGACCATAAATAAACACTTGTGCAAGTGTAATGCAAAGGGTCCTGAAACAAATAAGATTTATCTTAAAAGACCGACACAGTGCAAAGTTAAAATGTAAAAATGTGATAAACTCCGCAAAGTTAGAGCCAATGTTTTAATGTTCAGGGTTTTATATATCAAGTTGTAACATGGTGGATCGCAAAAGCTGTAGACTTTAACAGGGTACATTTTTGTAATAATGATAAATATAATACTATTTCTCTGCATTTTTGCCTAAACACATCTATCGTAAATAGTTGCAGTTCACGTTTCAGCTCATTTCTCAAACCTAGATGTAGCTATATTTGCTTGTGTCGTCTGCTTATAGCTCGGTGCCAGAATCATGCTTGTGACTGTGATCGTGTGTTTGTGTGGCCCTGCAGGAGGTGAGCGAGCCCACCAAGGAGGAGAAGGCGGTGGCCAAGTACCTCAGATTCAACTGCCCCACCAAGTCCACGAACATGATGGGCCACAGAGTCGACTACTTCATTGGTGAGTGTGTGTTTGTAAGCTGTGAGGAAACGAGCACAGATGGCGACACACACACACACTGCGCTGGGAGGAGTGTGAATGAGGAGATCAATCAGTACCTGCCCTCTGTTTGTTTTCCAGCACACTGATTTGATTGCGGCTGTGCCATGTTGCTGAAGAGACCTCATATTTTTTTAGCCTAGATTTTTCCACTGCAGGTTCATTTGCAGATCTGCTTCATGGAAACAGTATTTATAGTGTCGTTTTTGGGAAAGGCTGCAAGGGATGACTGTCGAGGTCGATTATTCCTCTTATGACTGTTCATGGCCTTACCTGTGCTTTACCTGGGTTCTTAGCTAACATTTTTAGCTACCTTTGTCATCACGTAAATGGAGGGCACTGCTTTTAAAAATGTGATGTTTTTAAAGGTGTAAAACGTACAGAAACAACTGAGACAGTGACTTAAATGACAAGGTGAAAGAAGTCGCTCATAGCTCTTCTGTCTTATATCCAGTTTTTAGTTTACTTAGATGTACTTCAGTGCAGTGCACAAGATGGAGACACTGAAAATGAGGATGCTTCAAAAATGAATATCGTGGATATATTCATGCCCTGTCTGAAGTATATTCCAGTATACTTACTTCAAGTATATTAGTATACTTCTTTTTAAACTAACAATGAGCAAGTATCCTTTTAAGTTTACTTTTTTATGTACTTATCAGAAGTATCTTCTGTAAACTGACAAGTAAGTAGAAAAGTCTTAGTCTGACACGTATATAGAGATACCCAGCATGTATTTCAATAGTTTAACTTTATAAACAAACAACTATTAAGGCTGTAAATGAATAATTTGTCAAAAAATGTTGTGTAACACTGTGTTTTACCTTGTAAGGTCCATTAGTAAGAAGGGTGAGCAGTCGGTAGGAGCTGCTTCTCAGTAACTTCAAAATTTTACTGCTATAACTACGCAGCTGTGATGATGTTTATCAACATGGAGAGAGTCATACTGCATGGAAACTAATAACAGTTATTCAGAAGTGAACTTTAATCAACTGAGAAGAAGGAAAATTTTCATCATAGAGGAAGTATACTAAAAAGCAAACTAGAAAGTAAACTACAACTATATATAAAACTTTATTTGTAGTACTTTTATAATCTAAGAAATGGGCCAAATTAGTCCCAAGAAGTATTAAAATAGTATACTTGCAAGTATACTAGAAGTACACTTACTATACTTATTTTAGTATATAGACTTTCTTGTGGACTCATGGCCCAATAAACAAAATAAACTAAAAAACAAACAAAAACAACAACACCCTACATACAATGCATAGATCCCACATCAACAATAAATTATTATTATTAATAATATACAATATATGTGTGTATAAATAACTACACTGTTTTAAAAACGGCATTTATAACTGAACAGCACTAAATCCGCCCAGAACGATCTGATTTCCGTATCCATCCATCCAATCAGACTTGGAACTGCTTGAAGAGTGTTAACTAATGCAGACGAGCAGTTCAGTAGCACTACACCATATTAAGCAAGGTAAAGTGTGATTGATAAGGATCTGTGCACAGTACTTTACATAAGCTGTATTTTTGATTCAACTTGAGTTTCACTTAGATAAATAGTGTTTATGGGATTATCACTGAAAGGTAATTTCAGACCCAGTAAAGCTGTTTTTTTTTTTTATTGTCTGCCTTTTTGTTCTTAAATTTAGCCTCCAAGGCAGTGGACTGTCTGCTGGACTCAAAGTGGGCCAAGGCTAAGAAGGGAGAGGAGGCACTTTTCACCACCAGGGAGTCTGTGCTGGATTACTGCAACAGGTTGGCAGCCTGGTCTCTGACTGTCTGTGTCTTTCTGAAATAAAACATGAACATGTGTTGCAAGCACTTGCAAAACCGCCACTGACGTGCGGGGGCTCCGGTCAGTGGTCATTGTTATTATTGATTCATTTATTGATTATTTTCTTCTAAAATGTGTGCCTTCAAAAAAATACTCAAAACCATGTGTCACAGTTTCCCAAACGGGAGGATGATGCCTGCATGTTAATGTCAATGCCTGCATGTTAATGGACTTAATTAATGTTAATGAATTAATGACTTGTTACTGCTCTGGTGTGAAATTCAGGAAGGAAGAAATTGTTCATGTGACTTCTAAATCTGTGCACACTGATGGAGTTTTCTGTAACTGTAATGATTTAAACCAAATCTACGCTGACACTCAGGTGGTCTTCTTCCTCTACAGACTTCTGAAGAAGCAGTTTTTCCATCGGGCTCTCAAAGTGATGAAGAAAAAGCCCGAGAAGGACACAAAGAAGGAGAAGGAGAAAGAGAAAGAGAAGGCCAAGAGCGACAGCAGCAAAGAGGAGGAGAAGAAAGGGAAGAAGGAGAAAGAGAAGAAGAAGGAGCCAGAGGCTGCTGAAACTAAGAAAGAGAAAAGCGTATGTGATCAGCAACGATACAGATCGCACACGTATCACTGTGTTATCACTGTTGTTGGTCTCTTTTAAAAACAACAGTGATCTGCCATTAGCAGCGAGTCACAGTGCACAATAAGAAATGTGATAATTACAAATTTAGACAGCGGCATCACTTCAGTTGAAGCCTTGATAATAGGATCCACCTCAGACTGATTTATGACCAGTCAGAGTTGCCTTTTAACCTGACAGCGGATGTGTGTTGACTCTGCTGCACAGACTAAAGTGCAGGTAGAGACAGATCTTTACAAGTCTGGTCTGAGTCAGTGACGAGAAATCATCAGTGTTAAACAGGTCACTCTTTAAAATGATTTGGGCAAAGTGTTTTTTATTTCTAAAACATGTTTATTTGAACGAACAGGATGACAGTCCCGGGACTCCTAAAAAGAAGAAGGAGGTGAAAAAGAAATTTAAACTGGAGCCTCACGAGGATCAGCTGTTCTTGGACGGGAATGAAGTGAGTGCACATAGATAATAAAGACACACTTAATAATGACATGTTAATCCTCAAAGTAATGAAAAACCTAATATATACCCGTCTCTGCTTTAGGTTTATGTGTGGATCTACGATCCTGTCCACTTCAAGACGTTTGCTATGGGACTGATCCTCGGTGAGTTTAATAATGCTTTAGATTACAGCCATTACAACATTACACAGGCTGTAGTATAAAGAATTACAGTTATGTTTATGCTGAGTGAGAAGTGAAAGCATTTTCTGTGACAGACTGATTAGACTCATTTTGTACTCACACCATCTTTGTGTGTGTGTGTGTTTCAGTCATCGCAGTGATCGCGGCCACGCTGTTCCCACTGTGGCCAGCAGAAATGCGTGTCGGAGTTTACTATCTAAGTGTCGCAGCAGGCTGCTTCGTGGCCAGTATATTACTGCTTGCTGTTGGTAAGTACATGTGTTCGGTAGGGATGAGTGTAAACATCAGTGTGTACATGTTCATATTTCCTTTAGGGACAGGACCTAATAAAACGTACGCTCACATAACGATACAGGTTCAGTGGTCACATAAATGTAGGAAGATTTTGTATAGGGTGCAACAATGTAAACACGTCCTACTTCAAAAGTTTATATTGAATTGAAAAGTCTTTTTTTTTTTCTGCAAACGTCAACAGAAGAGCTCCAGCGACTGTTCGTAATGTATAAAAAGAGAAGCGAGTGTGAAATAAGCTACATATCAGTCGTCCCTGAATCATCGCAGAAGGCACAAGATCACCAGCTGAGATCATATCTATGTCCCAATATCACTTTTTTCCTGACTTAGTACAAGTACTTACATTGGAGTACTTATCGATACAGAGTACTGATACGAGTACTTAATAATATTGCAGTTGCATCATTTTTTATTATAAAAATTGCAATTACCAGAAAAGTGCAGTAACTTCAAACGCTGTATTTATGGCTGGGCAATAAGGGGTTGATGTCGATTTAGATCTTGAAGTATGACGTTAGAGAAAGTAAACAGTATCACGTGTTGTTGTTGTGCAGGTATCACTGTTTTAGGAGGACAGCCAGCTTTGGTCTTTCATCCTACTCCTACTCTTGACATAGCGGCTGCAGTAGCATAAGCATTAGCTTACTTTGTTTTATAATTGGCTTTCTATATTGCCTGTCAAAGCATGGATAAATCTATTGAGGTTACATCGATCTAGTTTTATCAACTAAAAGTTATTTCATAATATACCCGGTAAAT
>OMLM01002862.1:6605-24568 GCA_900302695.1 Helostoma temminkii
ACAAGAACTCTAAAACAGCGAGTATGGTACAAAAATTTCCTTTGGTAAGATGCATCTTACCTATGGCCCTGGTCATATAGTGATTGACTATATTTTTTAATTATTTATATACAGCAGCTCTCCTCCTTTTACAAAGTTATAATTTCTCAGTTTTTAAGTTAGAACTGTCTAAAAGGTAATAATTTTTTTTTTTGTGAAGTCATAGTCGGTGGTGCAATCACACCGGAGTGTATTATATTACGAGAAGGTCATAATGTTTTGGCCCCTTCAGGCTACTGTAATTTACAGGTTTGTAAAACGATATGTATTAAATCCGATAATTCAATATTCACTATCGTAATTGTATTTACCTTTGGGTTATTGCTACCACCCCTTCATTATTCTTCACCACCATGTCTGTAGAGGGCAGTCAACCTTAAAGCGAACACATTAAAGAACAGAAGGACCCGTGTTTCTCTTCGGACACATTTGTCCTGTGCACCGTCAGAAAGAAGCGCCGCTTTCTCACATTTTCACAAGTGTGGCTGCACAGGTGAGAGCATATTTTAACTGTAATGTATACTGTAGAGCTTGATTGTCTTTGTCTTTACATCGTTACAGTCTTACTGTAGGTTAATTTCTTTTTATTAGTACACATTCCGTTCTATAAAGACACCGATTACACCGTCATCGGGACAAAATAGTACTGCTACTAAAAGACAGAAACCTATGAATGGAGCTAGCTAGGTTGCTAACATAACATTGGCTAACGTTAGCATTTTATTCTGCTCAGCTGGCACCGTGTAAAAGATATGAGGTTAGATATGTGGCTTGTATATGTCATTTAACTAAATACGACTTCACCAGCACCTCAGTGGTTAATTGTTTAATACGAAAAAGACTAACATGACACCGCAGGAATTTGTTTAAGCTAACCGTCGAGCCAATCCAGTGTTGTGGCATGCGACTGTCACTATGACAACCGAGTGGACAACGCAGACTGCCAACATCAGTTACAGTTTATTAGCTTCTCTAGAGAAAATATTACATCTGGATTAGAGCTAACACATAATGCTGTTTAAATAAACAACTACAGCACCAACACGGGTAACAGAAAATAGGCCTGGTGTTGTTAACGCTAGTAGCTAGTACCTATTCATTGTAATTCTTAAGAAGCTGGTTAACTGGAAACAATAGTTAGGAAATATAACGTTAACCGAAAAATGTGCATGAGAGGTTAGAAATATTTGCGTTGCATAGACCAGAGATCCTTAATATCTAGACTGACACAGTTGTTAAAGATAAGCCAGTTCACTGGTTGTGCATTCATGTATAGTGCCAAATATGAGGAGTTGTTTGGATCCCCAACGAATTTTTCATTAAATAACTTAACACAGACCATAGAAAGGAGAATGGCTGGTAATAATATGAATTAACTAGATGCTATTTTTATATTTAATGTACTAGTAAGTTGTGGTTTTTTTACTTGATACAGATGGCGACTACGAAGGTGCCAGAGGTTCGTGACATCACACGGATTGAGAGAATTGGTAAGAGTCCCTATTTCTTCTGGGACTTTGGCAGTTCAGCTGTTATTGATGCAAATTCATGATTGGTGTTTTATGTTGATGCATCAGGTACCTGGTCTTAACTCCCTCTCAACAATGGGTTAATAATAATAATGTGTTTATCATGTGTCCAGGTGCACACTCTCACATCCGAGGCCTTGGCTTGGATGATGCTCTGGAGCCAAGACAGGTAGCCAAGTCTTTTTTTTTTTTTTGTCATACCTGTAGTCATTTGTTTGTCATTTAATTGGGTTTGGAGTATATATCCATAAGGTAATCTTGTTTATTAATATTCAATTATGTCACATGATGCTAGAACAGCTCAATACTTGATTATGGTGTTTTTGTAAATTCAACCACTACAGTATATTGACTTACAGAATTATATACAGATGTGCATTAACATGTGTTAATTTAGGCTGTTTCTGTTCACTGGCAGGTGTCCCAGGGGATGGTGGGTCAGCTGGCCTCCCGTCGAGCAGCTGGGGTCATTCTGGAGATGATCAAAGATGGTCACATTGCTGGCAGGGCAGTACTGATCGCTGGCCAGCCTGGCACAGGAAAGACTGCCATTGCTATGGGTAAGGGCCACATTGGAGGCTTTCCAGAACACAGTTTCATTTCATCATCCTCCCCTGAAAATGATATTGTCGTCTTGCATTGATGTGTAATTGGTCTAAGTTATATAAATGTAAAGTTCCTGCTCCTTTCATTTTTTTATACAGGTATTGCCCAGTCTCTTGGCCCTGATACACCCTTCACAGCACTGGCTGGTAGTGAGATCTTCTCCCTGGAGATGAGCAAAACTGAAGCACTCAGCCAAGCTTTTAGAAAAGCCATTGGAGTGAGAATCAAGTGAGTGCAATAATTATTACTGTAAGGTCTTATTGCTCTAATGAATTGCTTTTCACATGATTAATTTATTTATTTTACAGAGAAGAAACAGAGATTATTGAAGGAGAGGTGGTGGAAATCCAGATTGACAGACCAGCCACTGGAACGGTAGGTTGTTTACTTCATTGTCAGCTGAAGATTACACACCCATTGTTTATGTTTTATATAACATCGTAATATGACAGAATTAAAAAATACCATCTTGAATTATCCAGTTATTTAAAAGTTACTTTACTTTTCACCAGGGTGCCAAGGTTGGAAAGTTAACTCTAAAGACTACTGAGATGGAGACAATATATGACTTGGGCAACAAGATGATTGACAGTCTTAGTAAAGAGAAGGTTCAAGCTGGGTAAGTTAATCTTGTCTTAATGGATCTTGGCAGGATCTGTCATCTGTATTTATTCTGCTGCACCTTATCACAGCAGGCATGTTGAATCACCGCACATGGCCTAATTTCTGTTTCTCTCTTTTCTGTCAGAGATGTTATTACCATTGACAAAGCCACAGGAAAGATCACCAAGCTGGGTCGCTCCTTCACCAGAGCTAGGGACTATGATGCCATGGGAGCTCAGGTAAGATGTCACATCACTAAAACAAACAGCAGATTTTCACACTAATAAAATTTATTTTTTGAAATTGTTTATCACTGAATTATATATTATACTATAATATATTATACTATAAAAATGACATATTTTATATGCTTAGCATTGCAAGTGATCCTTCACAGTAGTAGTTATTTGCTACTGGCTACACAAAAATACACTTTGTGATGAACTATGAACTATTTGCAGAATAGTGGGACAGGTCATTTCATGGGAAATATTTGTGTCTGTCTTTACAGACGCAGTTTGTGCAGTGTCCGGAGGGAGAGCTGCAGAAGAG
Source organism: Helostoma temminkii (assembly GCA_900302695.1). Classification (NCBI taxonomy): domain Eukaryota; kingdom Metazoa; phylum Chordata; class Actinopteri; order Anabantiformes; family Helostomatidae; genus Helostoma; species Helostoma temminkii. The sequence goes on from OMLM01002862.1 coordinate 9,935, forward strand.
GAAAGAGGTGGTCCACACAGTGTCCCTCCACGAGATTGACGTGATAAACAGCCGTACACAAGGCTTCCTGGCTCTCTTCTCTGGAGACACCGGAGAGATTAAGTCTGAAGTCCGTGAGCAGATTAATGCTAAAGTGTGTGAATGGAGGGAAGAGGGCAAGGCAGAGATCATTCCAGGGGTAGGTCCAACTCTGTCTCTGTGTGTTTGTATGTAGCTTATGCTTGTGTTTTTACTCAATTGATTTTTCCATATGTTTGCTTGCAGGTGTTATTTATTGACGAAGTCCATATGCTAGACATGGAATGCTTTTCCTTCTTGAATCGTGCTCTGGAGAGTGACCTGTCCCCAGTTCTCATTATGGCCACCAACAGAGGCATCACTCGGTAATATTTACATCAACCTTCTCATTTAGCAACAATATGGATTTGTTTTAATTTGTGTGTTTGTATGTCTCCTCTGTGAGTTTTTTTAGGGAATGTTAAATCTTACACACTGTATACTCTGTGTCACTTTTTCTGACAGTATCCGCGGCACCAACTATCAGAGCCCACATGGCATCCCCATCGATCTGCTGGATCGCCTGCTTATCATCGCCACTTCCCCTTATACTGAAAAAGAGACGAGGCAGATCCTAAAGATCCGGTGAGATTCTGCTCTAATCATCCATTTGCAAAGGTTGTTTTTTGTGTTCCCAGTGGAGAAATTAAGTAAATCTGTGCTGTTTTTATTTCAGGTGTGAGGAAGAGGATGTGGAGCTGAGCGAGGAGGCCCACACTGTCCTGACTCGCATCGGCATGGAGACGTCACTCCGCTATGCAATCCAGCTGATCAGCACTGCAGGGCTGGTGTGTCGGAAACGCAAGGTGGGCTCACTTTAAAGAAGGAGATGTTATTTTTGACACCATTGTCATCAACGTGTGTTGGTGTTGATGTCATCTGTGTGTTTGGCTTCTTCAGGGGACAGAAGTTCAGGTGGAGGACATTAAACGGGTTTACTCTCTGTTCCTGGACGAGGCAAGATCCTCTCAGTACATGAAGGAGTATCAGGATTCCTTCCTATTCAACGAAACACGTGAGTTTGCTCTTCATCCTCTCTGCATATGCTAGAGTCAGAGTTCTTCAGCTCTGGTTCCTATAGATCATAAGCACAAGTTTAAATCCAGCAATACAGTTTTTACGTGATTCCACCAATCAGTGTCACAACAAATGAGGAAAGAAATGTATACTTGTATGAGTAGAAGTACAATAAAAGTATTTTAACAAAACAAAATATTACTATTAAAATAGTACTGAATGTATTACAGATTTTGTGTATATAAAACATATGACTTGCACTTAATGAAGTGAAAAAAACAACGCATTTTATTTTTTTCCATTTCAGAAACGGCCGCAATGGACACTTCATAATGAAGATATCTGCTCTGTTTTCTTACTGTGAAGTTTTACGCTGTCGATCATTGGAGTCAGTTCATAACTGGACCTTTCCCAAATTTGAATTCAGCATTGTGTTACATTGATAATACAGTTCAAATGTATGAAATTCTGTACATTTTCCTTTTCTTTAGCTTTAACAAAGTTTAAATTCACATTTACATGTAATTTGGTTTAATTCTGAATTTCACAATTCTGTTCATGGCAGAGGCCTTGAGGCAGGAATATCCATTCCTTTAGTGTTTTTCTTTGTTGACTTTACATGGTTTATTTTTATGAAAATTATTAAACAGGCTTTTATAAGCACACTGTTTTGTTTTCTTTTTTGACACTCAATCTCAAATGCAGATTTTACAACAAATTTATTAGAACATTGTACTATGACGTTTAATTTCGGATTATTTGATACAATTGAACCATAGTTAGCAAACCTAGTCAGTTGATTGAACAACATGCCCGGACTCTTGTTAGTCCAGGCTTTTGACCCTCACAATGTTTTTGGGATATGAAATTTTAGTTCAAATGATAAAACGACTCTTATCATCATTCTTCTCATGATGAAGAATAGAGATCTTAAATCACTTCACGCCTCTCGACACAGTTCTTTTTACCATCGCGCACACTATAGCACAACAAATTCACAAAATGCGCTGTGGCTACAGAAGCACTGCGGATAAATTCTGACAACATACGTCTCGTCAAGAAGACTTAAAACACCATGTAAAAAAAATATAAAAATGGAGAAAAGGTTTCATGGAAACTCTTTACTAAAAAAAAAAAAAACAGAAATGCTGTAATATGTTTATTTTCCTGATGTAACATTATTACCATAGTGCAACGTTTGGGGAAAACATATGTATATATATATGTGTATACTGTATGATACATATAGAAATACAGGCTCATATGTAGATAGAGTTTTAATGGTGGTTGAGTTTACTGGATAAAAAACAATTCCTGAAGTTGGAAAGATGTGATGCTAACAGCATTTTGAGTCACAACGTTAATCACAATGCCATTTACACTGACAGTGCTGGTGTAATACCACAAGGTGGAGCCCAAAGTTTTGTCTGTAGATCTCATTTCTGCAGACAAGTCAATGTACTAACTGTACTGAAGGCTAACCGCATTGGCAGCAGTTTTAAAATGTGTATCATTTAATTTATTAAAACTCATTTATTATGATGGGTGTGAGCTTGTAATGAAATGTCTGCAGCTAGACCACACCTTGGTTTAATACCCAGTCTGCTACACTTCCTCACAGCTCATTACATCTGTATTCATGTATCATATGCTTAGTACTGCATATCCCATCAGCCCTTTAATTGTAGTTTCCATCATGGGTACATGATATGTTAAAGTCATCTAAAAAATGGTTACATGTTCGAACAGGTCAAAATTATATTACATGGTATCAAAGTTTTACAATGAAACTAATTTGGATTTTCACATTATCAAAATGAATATACCTCATGCATCATTTTCAGTGGCTCCTAAATCCAAAAACAGCACTAAACAACAGAGCTTTTGCAGTTAGCTGGCAGACCAATACATTTTCTTGCAGAGGTAAAACATATATATCTCTGTGAGTAAGAGAAACATCATACGACAGTTCCTTGAACAGACACAAATATTACACACAGTCCTGTTCAGAGACACTACATTTCTTTCAAAACCAATTAAGGAGATTAATCAATTTTATCTGCATAAAGTATGAGAAGAGTGCAGACTGGCATGGAAATGAATATTTAATATTGAGGGCTGGTGGGAGATGTGTGCGTGCATTACCCTGCTGTCTGCACGCCATAAATCCCCCCTCAGTCCCGTGAGGCTGCTGTTGGCTGCTGCCTACAACTACATCTGATGCATTTACTGGTTGTATTAAAGTTGGTATAAGCATCACAATGGTTCAGTTATTCATATGTAAATATGTGTGTGTGCTATCTCCTTCACCAGTGTCCTGATTGTGACTCCTGCATGCAGATTCCTTGATGTGTTAAAATGTAGAAATCAGAGAGAATCAGCAGAATTACACCTGTGTTGCTGTATTTACTCTTTTTGAGCACACTTGACCTTTGACCTTCGGCTTCAGTGTCAACGTGACTTCAAAGCTTTGTTTACAGATCAGTCGGCCTCTTTGGATGTAAGCAGGTTTTCTTAGATCTGTTCCCACTCTTTGTCTACTCAACGCTGTCCACAGGTTACAAGGCTGCCCAGCGTGCTAACATACTGTGGCATTTTGCCTGCTGCACAGATTTAGGTGCTCTTTTTCTCCACCACAGTGAGGCCATAAAAATATTCTGCAAACTGTCCCCCTGCTAGTATCCCACCCCTGAATCTCTTTATAGAGCCATTCATCACCAGCCAGTGTAGGTTCATACAGAAGACAGAAATCAGTGAAGGACTTTTCAGCCAGTCTGGTGATTTTACCTGGGTCTCAATGGCAGGGAGGCTTTCCGCACTATTGCCCGAGTCAAAGGTCATTTGACATTCTCTCTGTTTAACAAGGCTTTCAGTATGAATGTCATTAGCTAAATGTTTCCGTTTCAAAATCAATCCCATCATGAAATTAATGAACCTGATCAATTGAATTGATCTACCATATTGCTCGCTAAAGGTAGGATTTTATTAAATTGAGTGAAAATGTTACGTTAGTTAACAGTTCATTAGTTAATTGTCGCTGCTTGTGATCACTAAAAAGCCTTATTGCAGTGAATGTGACTGTGAACTTATTTTACCAGCTTTTTTTTTTTCTCTGTCTTGACTTCAAAGTAACACTTGACCCTTCACTTGACTCAGAAGGAATTCTACACAGAGGTGTAGATGTGTTAGACCACGGACAGACAGCTTTACCGAGAAAAATAGATCTGGAAAAGACTCAGTGCAAGAGATTCTCAAAAATATAATAACTCATACGGATATAATATTGTCTGTTAGTACATTTAAATGTCTCTCCTGCTACATCTACATTTCTTTTGTAGTGTCATGTTCCTTAATTAGGATTAAATAGGATTTAAGCACTATTTGGAATTTGAGGACATAATTTGGGTCTGAAGTTTCCATTATCTGATGCTAAAAAACAGGATTACTTGACACAGTAATGCTACATTACAAATACACAATAAATTAAGGATTAAGAATAAGCATTGTCACATGCCCTAGATTGCCACAAGGAAATGCTCATAAAGACACCAACCTAAAATATGTTCTGTATAATTCTGCTGCTATTTCATTTTGAGCCAAGGAAATTTCAGAGTTAATAATAATTTTCCAGTGGAAAAAAATAAGTTTTGTGGGAGGTGGGTTAATATGAAGGATGAACATGCATTCTGTTTTACCACCATTGTGTGACAATATGCTATGTCTGATAGGTCATCTGCCATCATGAATAATCTATCAACCCCATTCATCATTTCATTTCAAATTGCTCCTTCAGTGACAGTCGTTCATTTGTGGTTAACAGGCCTCTGCTCTTGTTCCTCTGGTTGTGTAAGAGGTAAAGCAAGTGAGAGAAGGGAGCGAAGCATTAAAAGAAGCCTGAGTGTTTGGCGAGGAAAATGCTTGGATAATATTTGGTCTAAATACAGGTTAAATAACGCAGAAACAATGTTTTATTAACCCTAACTGAAAGAATAAGACAATGCTGAACACTTAATACTGGCTAAAGCTAAGTCCCTTATTTATGAAGAGTCTTGTTACATGGCATATGCTTCTAGATGAACAGTCTAGCTGAGCTAATTTAATCTATATTCATACAGTTTGTGTGAAGCTTATAAAACATGTGTACGGATATTTCCAAATGCCCATTTTATGATTTTGCACTTCTGTAACACACAGCACTGCTCCATATGCAATAAGGAATTTGGTCTACATTCATCCTTTGGGCATCTGAGCAATCTAAGTTTTGACAAACATGTCACTAAGCTTGTACAGGCATATAACAGATAGAGGACTTCTGTGTGTTCCTGAGACACGACTAAAAACTAGAGGTGACAGAGCCTTCGCAGTTAGAGCCCCAAAGCTCATCAGCTGACTCAGTCTGACTGCTTTTAAATCACTTCTGAAAACATACTTTTATCAGAGAGCTTTTCCTAATTTTATATAAACTGAATGTAGTTGCTGTTTCACCCTGCTTTTCAACCCTTGTGCTGTTAATGTCATTGCTGTTGTCCTATAACATTATGCTCTGCTTCTTCTATGTTTACTCACACACCAACCGGTCAAGGCAGATGGCCGCCCACCTTGAGCCTGGTTCTGCTAGAGGTTTTTTCCTTTCTTTTGAAAAAAGGAAGGAAGGGGGACTTGATTGGTGTCTATATTAATTGATCAAGTGTTATTGTGCTATAGCTCCTCCCTGTCTTACGCTATTTATTATGTGTTCTTCTTCTTGTGATCATTGTGTTATTATTGTCTTTCTCTCATGTTAAGCACTTTGTAACGAATGTTTTGAAAAGTGCTCTATAAATAAAGCTTATTATTATCAACATCAATTTCTGTATGAGGAATGTCCTGATCAGGTTTTTTTGGCCTAAGGCCTTGCATGCTGGGTATTAGGTGATACCAAGTCATGATACCAAGTCAGAGGCAGTATTGACTTGTATTGACAGTATTATTTTAAATAAAATGGCTTCCCAGTGCACAGTCAAGTTAGTGTAAACATCCAGTTGTAGGCTCCACCAAATAACTAACTCAAAATGTCAGTGGAGAAACTAATAGCTGACACTTCAGTAAATGTGGTCACAAATCTTGTTCTACATATTCTGCATGGTTTCTGAGATTTAGTATCTTGATACACACAATACATCTGCATGAACTCAATAGAGTAAAAGTGAATATGAGTCTGCATTGATTGGCTTTATGTTAGCCAGTTCCCATCCTTAGAAATAGACCTTGATTGGCCCTGATATTGATTCGAAGAATCGTAGCATCTTTAATGTGAATCAAAATTTATAGCATTTCAATAGGTATTGATACTTACATTCAAACCTTAAGATGTAAACCTTATTGTGGTGATAGAAAAAAGGTTAGACTTCATCTTCTAAAAACCATGGCAGAAATGTGTAGATTAAATTCCATGACAACCCATTTGATAGCTATACAAGTATTTTAGTCTATATTGAGAATCCTCCAGAATGTAAATAAAGAAATACAGAGGGTGTTTTTTTTTACATCATGGTTTGATGCTTGTCTGAGCTTTAACACAGTGAGGTTTTGCTTTACTGATTCACTGGTTTGACAAATGTGAACTTGTGCCATGTAGATTAGAACATACCTGATTCAACCCAGAAAACAACCCTGAAGCCATGACCATTTGTTGTACAGTATTTGTACATACTGAATGAAGGGAGATATTGCCATCCATTGCTTCAGCTCTGCTGTGCCATTCATAAAACACTCAAAAAGCTGCTTCCCTCCATGCAGATGTTGCCGAGCATGCATGGGCATAAATAGCCTTTGGAAGCTTTTCTGAATCGGCCCATGCTGCAGTGGAAACAGCAGTTCTAAATATGGAACCATGTGAGCTAAAAACAGCAACTAAAGCCAAACAACATCATTCACTCTTCCTCAAGTCAAGCATAAGCTCATGTTTAATTCAGAAAACTCTCGTATTCATAATTCACACTTGCTACACCAGTGGCACTGAACCCACTGTGGCACATAACAAGAACAATTGCGATAACACTATTCCACTGTCAATTTACATTACATCCTTGTTAGTAAGCATGCAAATCAAATTAATCCCTTGTTGCAACAGGGACCTCAGTGGCACAGTTTGAAATGAAGCTACTGCTTCAAGGAATGATGGGAAACGTAGCATGATCATTACAACTGGCCAGACAGTAATGGGATCTTCTGCTATACTGTGGTCCAGTGACAGCAGGCCTGACCATTACTTGCCAGTCACATTTTCCTCAAATCATTTGTGCAAGTTCCTTCACTTATATTTCTCAGCTCACCATGAAGCACATCTCTTATTCATTTCACATAGATAGATGGAAAATAGGGGAACTATCATGCTTCCTCTGGAATATGTGTCTATGTCTATTAAATGACACACATGCATGCAGACGCATGACATCTAAAGCATAGTTACAATAATAATAATTCAACAAAGTGAAAAGAAAAAACACTTTCAAATCTCTCAACTGTATGACATCCCATGTAGGAACTGATTTCTCAGTGTACATTATTGCTGTCTAATTACTCGAAAAGCCGCTGCTGACTACCTGCTACCCATTTTTGTGCATCATCTGTTTTGTTATCATAACACCATCTATATATTAATGCTATTTTTTAACCTGCTGATAGGAACAACTTTTTGCTCACTTTTTTAATTTGTCACTTATAAAGATAATAAGTGGTGTACCTCAAGGATCAATTCTTGGACCACTTCTGTTCTCACTCTAAATACTACAGCAGGACCAGTTACTGCATAACTGATGTTTAACTGTTATAAGGGTGACAACTGGAATTCACTAAAAACAGTAATCAGTATGATTTGTATGTATGAGTATGAGTTTTTTCAAATTTCTTCTATTCTGTCATGATTTTGTCTTTTTACAGCTTTATTTCCTTCCTATAGAAACCAATCCTTCTAGCTTAAAAACTGCATACAAATAAAAGCAAATATATAAAAGGGAACAATATGTGATGCACCTTTTGCAATGACTATGTTCAGGCATAAAAGATTTAGAATGTTTTAGTTTAGTTAGTTTTTTTTTTATTTGGTGCATTGTTATTGTTGACAAGCATGTATTGTAAAAAGCAGAAATCATTTTAATTGCCATGTATGTTGTTAGGCATTTAAATCAAAAAATTTAAACATTTTCTGAATGTGAAGCATTCCAGTGACATTTTCCCGACCTCCTACATATCAGATGCGTTGTGTTATTACCATCACTGTTTGTCAAGTGAGGGTCACACAGTTGTTTGCTTCATCATGTCTTCTTGTAGACAGATGAACTTCTTGACAGTGGTTGAAAACTTGAGCACGTCTTTGCCTCAAGTGATCTCTAATGAAGCAGAAGAGCTATTTTTGCCTTTTCCCCTCAATTGCACTATCAGCCTGGAGAGTTACTTGTTGTTTTTCATTCTCTGTTACTCCTCGTAATTCCTCATGTTCAGTCATGTTGATGGAAAGAAATATGTTGTGCTACATGAGCCAGTAGACGACTGTCAGTTTGCATCCTTGTCTTCACCCGGTACAGTGTGTACTGAAGTCTGTACTGTTCATCAATGTTTCATTCATGTTTTATTTAAATGGAATTCAAAAATTAAGTGAAATGATTCTTCTCTAAATGATGAATTAATGTTGGAAAAGATCAGACTGTAGAAAATAGATTCTATGTCTCACATACTGATGACAGTATTTCACAGTGTGGGAATATGACAAACATCTCACCAGATGCAAAGACTTTCCTAATGTTTCTACCACACCTGTTTTAACAGTGTTTTTTTGCAGCATGCAGGTTGGAAAAGTCGGTGGTGCCAACACAGAGAAAGAGGTGAGAGATTCGCTGTGGCAGTGTGATGTTGCAGACTCCTGATACTCCTGCTTCATGCGTTTTCATGCAGACTCTGTGTGGCTCTATCTGATTAGATGTGCTATCAGGTCTTTTCCCTTACGTGACCTTTATTTGTCAAAGTAACTCTGCAATAATCATCAGCTCAGTCAAATTGCAAATATAATGTCTGCCTGCACCAAAACATTTTGTTGTGTACTTTGAATTTATGCATTCCTACCGAAAGGATTACTTGTGTCTGAACTCACTTATTCCAGCTGAAAATGGTGACAAATCTTAGGGAAAAACTTTTTGGATTACACCTCTTGTTGAACATAATTCACTAGAGAATAGTGTCTGTCATTTTCATAGCAGATTGTTATTTTAAAGTCTCTTCATGACAAGCTGCAGAGTCATTAAATACGACTGTGGTTGTCACCACAACATGAACGTATTTTATTCAGATTTTGTAATGACATGCTGCCAAAACGAGACAGCTTCAGATTTGCTATATGGGAGAAAATATTTTAGATCTTTAATTTTGAACCTTTTCATGAACTTGTTGACATTCAACACTGCTTTAGGGATGGTCCACCTAAAATAAAACAGACTATATTTGGTTATTTGGCATTAACATATGGGTTGTTACATTGTTGAACTGCTGGAATGCTTTGAAAGTAAAAAAACACAATAGATTGTACTTTGGTTTGTGTTCTACTGCTCATCATTGCTGGGTTACCCTATCTTAGATCACCCTTTATTAAAATAATTAAAAAGAGAATAGTCATATTCATGTAATTGCCCATAATTATTGTCTTTTGTAGTCATACATAATTACTGTGCACTTATATATAATAATACGTACCCCCTTATCACGAACTCATATGTTTTATTGCAGTCAATCACTATATTATATGTTGCACTGGCTTATATAACCATCAGTAAGAGGCCACAAAATTCTTTGTATATGTTTGTCCATTAAAGTGCAGTTGCTTCTGAGTGCATGGTGGTGATCTGATAATAAAACCATAGGGGAGCCTTTTTACAATAAAATATAAACTGAAATCCTAATAAAGTTGTCTTATTTTTCGCTTTGCTTAGTTTTACAATAAGTATTTTATTGACATTTTATTGCATAGTATTTGATATGTGGTGTAAACAAAAATGTTACTAACCTTTATTAACCTGGATTAAATGTGCAAAAATATGAAGTGGTTGCATTATTGTTCAACATATCAATAAATAAAAGAGTCAAACTTCAGTATGATACAAGTTTCCTAATGACTTAATCTGAATAAAGTTATTCAAAAGCATTTCAAATCAATGTATTTTTACTTGAACTGAAATATAACTTTATGTTTTGTTGGCAAACAAGTAAATGTCAAAATAACAGGCCACTGTAATTCTCAATTTTAAAACAGTGGTGCTTTTAAACCCAGAACAAGCTGAAATGTTGAAGCCTCACATTAACTGGTGACTATTTTTCAACCTAAATTTACTCTGTGTTTTGGACAAAGTTTGTCCTCTGTGAGTTTAAGTGGCAGAGTGCAAATGGAAATTCCAGTGCTCTCTAGAATGGCTCCCTCTTTTCCTGTCTACACCCCAGTGTTTCCTGCCTGCTGCATGACTAGCTGTGTTGACTTTTAGATTGGAGCGTCTGACTTTTGGGGTACAGATTGGTCTGTGGGACTGTGGGAATGGGTGGTAGTTTCTTTGGTCATCCGTAGACCAAACACTAAGTCCACTTTGAACTTCCTGTGGCTTCTATATAATCTTCCCTTTTTCAAGCTGAGGAAACTATTTAAATTGTAGCTCTACCTAATTAAAGACCTCACAGCCAGCATCTCAATTCTTCTTTAGTCTTATGCAAAGTATACTTAGGTGCTTCTCTGTTTGTGTAGCCCTGTCATAGACATGTCCATTAGTGCCATTATTTGCAATTGCACAGGGATATAATTGGTAAGAGTTGGGGTTGACTATTTGCCACGTGAGGTAACTCTGCCCTTTCTAATGAACATCAGAACAGAGAGGTCCTTTAACTCAGGGCTTCCTCACTTCCTGTCAGGGTAAATATTATGTTTGCTATTTTCAATGCATCCACTGTACAAATGTCGTGTCTGTAATGTGTCAGTGTGGCTGTAAACCACTCTGTGAGATTACTTTACAAACTGAGGCTCACAGAGGTCTGCCTCACTGCACCTGAACAATACAGTAGTTCATTCAACTACTGTGGCCTTCTCTCACTCTGATAAAAATCAAGCTATTGTTAGGCTGCATAGATTAATAAAGGGGGAAAAGTACATCCAGTGATATAGTGATATCCAAAAAAAATTGTTAAGGCTTTGATGGAACTTGACCTGGCAAATCTTCACTGTTATATAACTAAAGAAGTGTATAAACTCTGTTCAGACGGAGTAGAGAGTGGACAGAGAGTAGAGAAAATACACACATGATTAAGGAACAGATGCACTACTCTGATTAGTGCACTTTATAATATGTAATGATGGGTTTATGAAAGATGGGCTACATTCATGGTAAGTGTAGTAATTTGTCAGTAGACATAAGCCACAAATACGTCATGTACAGTACCAACCCAGTCTCAGTTCCATTTTCAATGACCCTTCTATGATTCAAATCTTCTAAACTGACACAAAACACATATCTTAATGGGAGCATTTTCCCAGTACCAATACCAATACCACGAAGATGCTTTTATTAAGACTGTCCCTAAGCAACAACAGTCAACATTGTGGTTTCCAGCTAATTTCAACAACTATAATCAAACATCTCCAAAATGTTTTCCAGTCTAAAGATTTTGATGGAACTACTGTATTTACCCTGCCACATGTCTTGACTTTTTACTGAAACAGACTGAGAACTGAGATTTCTTAATGTTTGCATCATTTATAGCATGGAGACATTTTCTGTCTTAGTTTCCTTCATTAGTTGTTCCTAATTATGTCTCAATGAGCTGCAGACTGGCATAAAACTAATAACTAATTAATACATTTATTAATTCCTAATTACTTACATTAGTTGCTATTTTTGTGTCCCCTTTGTGTAAGATGATACACCATATTTAGTAGTTACAAAAGAGTCCCTCATTGTTTGCCATTTTGTGTCATGTAAAAGAAAACAACCACAAAGCTGCTGAGTCTTTATCACATCTCATTATCACATTCACATCCATACAGTATGTCAACAACAGTTACAGTTGATGTTAGAGGTGGTTTAAAATCTGAGCAAATTTATAAGAAATACTGTACTTAAGTACAATTTAGCAGTGCTTGTACTTTACTGAACTATTTTTTATTTTCAGAGAGAGATATGTTTTACTCCACTACACACTAGATCTGCCCTTCACATCAGGCCTTTTCATCAGCTCTTTGTCATTAATTACTGGAGTTCTTCTTTGTTTAACAGAATATTGTTGAACAGATCTTGACTATACTTGTCCAGATCTGTTCATTTATGTTATCAGTGGCACCAAATTTAATATTTCTTAGTGGAGTGCTTTTAGCGCATGTACTTAGTACTTCAGTCGTAGGAATCTGAAGTGGTACTTATGGTGGAGTACTTTTCCAAGTCACTGAATATCCATTAGGTCAAATCCATCATTGAGAAATAGATGGAATATGACATGTGTAAATCTACCTTCAAATACTGAGTGAGTGTTCAAGCAGGGTCATGGAGGCCACGAAGACACCTGTGATTCCTCTGAAGGGGTTACAAGCTTCTGCCATTGCCCATTTTTGTTGTCGTTGAGAGAAAACAAACTCATATTCACGCTCAACTAGAGTTTGCCAGAAGGCATGTGGGAGACTGGAAGAAGGATTTAGGAGGAAGGACTTAAAAACCTAGAATTTTAAATCTAAAATTAAAATCATAATCCTTCCATTTTTAATGGTAGGTTTATTTGTACTCCAAGGGAAATTCAGTGATTTGGAAGTTTATTATATCCATCTCCTAACGTGTGCCTTTTCATTAATTTTTTGCAGAGTTGCTTGGAGTGTTCTTTTTTCTTCATGATGTAGTTTTTGACCAGAAGGTGTCCAGATACTTCCATCATCCAATTATATATATACAACAATCTCTGTGTAGTATATTGTTTGCTCAGTGGTGTTCAGGTGATCACCACTGAGCAAACTCTGTGTGAGTCGCTTAAAAGGTGTGTATACATACATGCAATTTCTTATTTTTTAGTTAACTCAGAGTTTTTTTTTCTCAGAAAAAAAGTTAATTTAACCATGATTAAAAAATACAAAGTTACAGTAACACCAAAGGCATTTCTGTATTTAATGACTATTGACAGATTTATCATTGCTCTAAAATGGAACTGGAAGTTCCATATGGAAAACTCCTAAAGCAAATATTATGTAAAAGATCATTTTTTAATGGAAACATTCTTGTATTCATTCCAAAGTGATGGATGTAACAGAATAAAGAGAAACAGAAAGAACATGACAGTATGAAGTGATTAAATAGGTTTATTTCATTTACAGACATGTACATTTCCTATCAACCCACCAAGGGAACATCACAGTTCAGTTCTACAATATCCTTTGATTTCTTTGACACTTCTCTTGTATTGACGCTTGTATTGACTTGCTCTAAAAATAAAAATAACCTCTGTTTTCTGCTCAATATCAGAAATAGGCTCATTTATACACAATTCTTGTATAACAAGAAATATTGTCAAAACATCACTTAAGTGATTATTAACATAGAACTACTCAATACAACGCATATACGCCTAAAGGATCTGTGCTAAATCAACTAAATTTGGCAAAGTGAAACTCAATTCATGACCCATCTGACCAGAACCAACATTCCTTCTGATGATTAATGACAATATGTCAGCACTTACTGTGAGCATGAAGTGACACACCTCTGTGCCAGAGGCTGTGAAGTCGATGCTAGGCTATGGTTCAAATAAATCCCTGAACATTAAGTGTGCAAAATGGTTTGATCTGCTTTAAAAATAAAAAACACATACAAGAACAACAAAGATCAATGCAAAAATACTGTATCCTAACGCGTGAGACAGGTTACCTCAATTTCCAATGTTTCCAATTAATGATCACAGTAAACAAGATTAGAGATCTAGTGATATAAAAAAATGTGTTGTGTTCCATTGTGATACAAATAGATGAAGAAACGGGCATTTTCTAAACCCTAACCCATATAACAAGTGTAGCATATTCAAACTTTAGGCTTCCCTTTATAGATCATTCTTCATTATAGTAACAAACAAATAAATACATTGCATCCAAGCCATCATTTACAATATATTAAAGTTGCTGCATGGTATAGCCATATATATATATATATATCTATATATCTATTGTAGTTATTACAAAAAACAAAATTTGGTAACATTAAAAAAACAAAACAAAAACAAAGAAAATAGATACAAGGAAGCTACGAAGCTTAGTTCATTAAGAAGATGTAGGCGTGTAAACACATCAGGTTGGACACGATCACATTCAGAGAGCTCCACACGGTTGGAGAGAAGCTAAAGCTAATGATCTGGCATCAAGGACAAGCCCACGCAGCACCCCTCCTGCACACACACACAGCCAGTGAGTCATTCTCACACATCAATGCTACAAGAACCACCTCAATGTGTCCCTTTATTCCTCCACCAAGGTCAATCCATCTTTCTTCTACTGTGTTTTCTTGGAGGTTTGCAAAGTGCTTT
>OMLM01002862.1:24588-50245 GCA_900302695.1 Helostoma temminkii
TTGCAAAGTGCTTTTATTTCCCCTTTATGCACAAGTTTTAAAAACTCCATTAGTGGCTTCAAGGTTTCGGTAAAATAGTTTTTACCAGGTTATGTACAAGAAATCCAATGTTCCGAGAGGCTTCTAGTGAAGCTAAATCTTTCTGTCTACTGTACAAGCAATTAGCTATAGTCTTCCTCACAGATCTTTTTCTTCTTTTTAGGAGATTGCATTTAATTTGCATAATTACATTATATTATGATGCTGTAACTCATGCATAGAGTGGATGAAGTCAAATCTGTTGTATCGAAAAGGGGCTCTGCTTCCTGCAGGGACATCCAAAGACAGCCTGGGCTGCTTTAAAAAAGGGACTGATTTCTCACTTAACTTTTATCAGTGATAGGAGCTCGCCATCAGTATGCCCTGCAGCTGAAGGATTTCCCTATTCCTGTCTGGGATTTAGATTTTTTTCACTAAATTGCTGGGATGTCTGAGTCTCCAGCTCTCCTCAAAGGTCCATTCTTCTAATGTTGGAATGGGATATCTATAATTGCAATGTGGGGAAAGGTCTTTTTTCACAATGCCTGTTATTGTAACCAGACTGGGATCCATCATTAAAAGAGACTCCATCTCCATGTGGGTGAAATTTAAAACCAACCATCAGAGAGCTACCAATTTAAAAGGAAACCCAGCTCACTGATAAGGCATGTAGATAAAAAAAAAGGTTGGTTTCTACAAAATCCTTTTTGTATTGCTTCTCATATACACACAAGCACAGGTGCTATTCCTTAAAAGTCAACCAAGTAGCATTTCATTTACTTTTGAAAAATGCATGTACACTATAAAAAAATAAAATATATAATCCAGTGTCTACATTAAATCACCCAGATTGCTTCTTTATCTTTCTGAAAAAATCATAGGCAATAACCTCCAGTTTCAAATCACACTGAAAAAAATTATAATAAAAAAAAAAAAAACAACCACAAGAAACCTTGTGAAAAATAATGTGCAGTCTTTCATCTCTGTCATGCTCTCTGGCACCGTCTACACGGATTTAAGTGCTAAAAGCTAAAAGTTAAAACACAAATAGGGTTCAAACGAAACATCTGTTGGTGTGAAAGCTCCAATTCTTAAGGCTGATTCACTGACCTTTTAGACGGTAACACTTTTTGGCTCTTGACGGACGGCTATGTTTACATGCACAGCGAAACTTCGATCGATTATGAAAATACTGCACTCGTCATGTAAACACTGTATTAGCGTTTGAACTGCATGTTGTTTAAACTGTGATAAAGATGTAAACTATGCTTACAGCTTCGTGTGTTTACAGAGGTTCAAGTGCTGAAAACCTGTGCAGAACGAATTGCAGAAGCAGCAGTGACGCTGGTGGAGCTTCATGACTGCAGATGATACACACATTACAGATTAACAGTTTAATCAATAATGTGGTAGCCAAAAGCTGATGTGTAGTGTGCATGTAAACATAGTGAAGATGAGTCTTGAGTGTTCAGTGGTCAGTGCAAAGTCGGAAGGAATGTAATGGTGCCATGGCACTTGGTGCAGATTGACAGCTGATGTTACAGACAGACAGACACATAAGAGACAGACAGGCAGACAGACAGGGCAGGTTCATGGTCAGCATTCAGTAGTACGACATCAGGAGTTGGGGAGATTCATGGGGGATTTGGCCACCCCACCTCCTCCCTGGAAGGTTCAGTGGATCTTCGCAGACCGAGGTGAGGAGGACACCAGCTGGAGCTTCAGTGCACCGCTGTGGGCCTCCTCACCGGGCTGTGAATTAGAGGCAGTTCAAGGAGGGGCAAGACGCTCCCTCGTTCCAGTTCTGAGCAGCCTCTGCGAGTGTGTAAAAGAGGAGAGCAGCAGGAGCCAAGAGTAAGAGGATGATCATGGCGGTGATAACAGGGAGGATAACATGGGTGTGGTTTTAAAGAAGTGGATCATCTGTCCTCCCTTTTTAACTCCATGTTTTCATCCTTATTTGGGTTGGTTGCTCCTTCAGTTGGCTACTTGTTAGGTTGTCACCTGAGAGAGAGAAAAAGAGGGAAGGGAGTTTAGAGTGTGGCCTCACCACAGGACATTCTCATGTAATTAATGTGGAGGTCGAAAGCTCCTGGGCCATCTGTTAGGACCCTCCTGATAATGCCTGCAGGCTAGGACCAGCCTGTGACCTAAATATTTTCCTGCACACAGCATACCAACACATAGCAGTTTGTTTAATGCAGATTCCCAGAATCTGTGCTATAGTAAGCTATAAGCCACAGCAACACATGGTCAGTGTGTTCCCAGATTACTTTTGTTTTTTATGTGTCTCATCAAATAAGAAATAAAGCATTGTACAATGTTGGCTAATGTAAATTCAATTTTCCCAAGTGAGCAAAATATTATACGACTAGAGTTAAACATTTTACTTGGAGTTAAGTGATCTACTGATGTAGTGCCATCCTAAGTATTTAGAGCTTTTCTGATCTCAGTTGAAATCTGCTTAAAATTGTTCACTTGCACTGCACCTACAATAACTCTGCTGCTTAAACTCTCTTCTTAAAAGCTCATATGTGTCATAAGAGGGACCGGTATACTCTATAGTTGGTAACCATGCCCTTACGTGTTCATTGTGGCATGCTTGTGGTTGAATGTGAGAATTGTTGGTGCATCCTTGTGCTTGATTTTGATTGTCATTATGCTCCAGTATACAACCTATTACTACTACCACAACAGGCCTAGTGTGCAGTGTATGTTTGCACATTCATATACACAGAAATAGCTGCACACACTTGTGCATATGTGTAGTCCACATGCAGACATGCAGATGTTCTCCAAAAAAAACAACAACTTACAAACAAAGCTAATTATCCTAAACAGGATTAAAACTATTGGTTGTAGATGCAGATCCAATCCTTTCTGGGATTAACCATTTTTCTTATTTATTAGTGTCAGCTGAAAACTGAATTGTTGATGAGCCAAACCAAAAATGAAAATTGCTGAAATGCCAACATGACATAGAGATAATTAAAGCTATGAATGCTTAGATATGTGCAAGACTGCCCTGCTTCCTTGCCGCTTGGCTAGCACTGTGCTGGAGGCTGTTGGCAATGGGGAGGTCTGATTGGTCTGGCAAGCGGAACAAACTCTAATCAAACCAACTTGTAGTGGTTCTTGGCAGGGAGGATGCAAATTATGATTGAGCACAACCAGGCTGACATTACTTATAGGTCTGAGTGGTTTCACAGCAAACGGAGCGGTAGAAGATTTGTTCAAGAAAGCTGGTCCTCCTCCTTACGGTTTTATTCATCTGAATGTGAAGGCTACGATCCTAAAGCTAAGGGCTTTTCGGAATCTACTGAAAGTTGCAGAGGTCACAACAGAGCCAGGCTGCGTCTACATGTGTGTGTGGGTGTGTGGCAAGTGGTTATTCCACCATGAGCCCACTGAACATTGCTGAATGATAAGCATGCAAAGAAGGAAAGTATGTGCCTGCAGCTGTACAAACACTTTTAACAGTTACAGTTTGGACAGCAGTGATTAAATCAGAGTTTTACCTCATGATGTAAATTTACTCCCAGAGTGCTAAGGGATCGTAGTTACTGAATAAATGAGTGTGAAGCTCAGCTGTCACATCTCACGCTGATCTTCTGACAACCCCCAGATCCGGGATGTCCACTATAGTACCCCTGTGGTGTGGGGTGAATCTGGTCAGCAGAGGCCGGTTCCTCCTGCAGAGGAAGTTAATTGGATCTCAGAGTATCTGATCTCTGCCTTGGATTGCATCACCAGAGATTAATAAACAACAGTTTTAGCAATTACTACTTTTCTTTATCTTCATTTATTTTCTTCTTCTCTAAGTTCCAGTGCCTGACAATGGAACTACATATCTTCTCTCAACTCCCTCTGCATTTTAATAGTTTCTCCGAGCACCGTGTTGTACCTGTGGGAATATTGATCAGAGTGAGGGTGACACCTGTGATCAGAGAGTGAGTGAACTGTGAACTCTTATTGATCTGTGAGTCAGACCCAAGGGAGGAAATATTGCCCCTCGCTTGATTGGATTATCCTCCAAAACAAATTTGTTGAACACCAATCAGCACAGAACTCCTCTGTGGTTTCATGTTAGCATGCAAATGATCAGTTCACAGTCATATTTAACTCTGACCTATTGAAGCTGTAATCGTTGTTCTCTGTAATTAGCCCTTTTGACAACATTTAGAAAACGCTTTAGCTGCTCTGAGTGACACAGAACTGACGAAACCCTCAGGCTGAGAGCATTAGCTGACACTGAAACCTGATACATGTGGCAGCCATGTGAGAGCTTGTCATGTCACCTGTCATTAGCTGTGCATGCTAACGTCACCCCACGACAAGATTGTGTTGATTTTGCATATTTAGTTTTGCATATACTACGAAGTGTATTGACTTGGTGCTGCAGTAGACTGTTTTCCAAGACGTATGAAATAATCTAGATTAATTCCCTCCCTTCAAGTCTGCCATTGCCTTCCATTCATCACTGCACCATGCAAATTAACTCGCACAGCTTCTGAAGTTGCTTTTGATGGCCAATCCATCAGACTGTTATTTAGTTTTTTTTCCACACTTAGGTAGCATTTTGTGGTGATGCAGCTTCTAGCTCGGGACTCTGTCATTGCTGTCATGTTCTGACATATATTATCTATCAGAAATACAGAAACAACAAAATTCACATTACCCTTTTCACAGCATAGAGTATGTGTTTGGTTATTATTTGTTTTCTGGGACAGAATTCCTGGGAATACATATGTATATTTTGTTTGTCCAAAAAAGTGTTGTATTTAGGGCAACAATTGCACACAATTCCAGCATTAGAAGAACTGTAAGCAATGATCCGAGTTAAAAACCCAGGAAAACAGATTTTTGTAATTAAATGCCAGCTCAATAAAGCTCAATAAAGAAAGTTATTTTAAACTCTTTAAAGTCATTTTATGCTCAAGACACAGGTAGGAACTTATTGGTAGGTGGTTGTAATAAGACAGCAGTATACACATTCAGGACCTACGGTATTTTTAGGCTACACCTTGTGTACATACAGTATTTAGAAAAATGTTTAGATGACAAATAAATCCAGATAAAATCACAAGGAAATGGCTGAAAGCAGTAAAACCTTGACCTTTTGGTTAAATATGATAACCTTTACAAATAAGTCACAAATGTTCCCTTGTCCTTCGCATGAGCGAGTCAAGGTTTAATCTTGTTATTCTTCGCAGGCACCTACAGCAGCTCCCCATTGTCCTACTATACAGAGTTGTCTGGTGTGCTGCCAGTTATTCTGTTTTTTCCTTGGTTAATAATTGGAGAAGTTTTGCACCATGTGCGTGAGTCTGATAAGGACAGGAAAGAGGGAAGCCAGCTCAGGTTTTGATAAGCTGCCAGACAGTTTGTCAACCACCTCTCCAAGAATGCCTAGACGCATCCTGAGTACAATTGGATTATAGATTAATCATATGTATCATCATGCATTTTCACTGCTCTAAAGCTCTGGATAATCAGGCTTTTAAGTCCAGATCACTGTGTGTCATAAAGAAAGGAGGTCTACAAGATGTTTACCAGGAAATAAGCAGAGCACTATACAAACTGTTCATACAGCTGCTGATATAAAAAGAACTGACGTGTAAAAGCCTCTCTAATGAAAAAAAAAAAGCTATTTACCTGGTCATACCCTGACTGTGGAAGGAGGTCGCGTCAGCTGGCTCAACCTGAGGACAGAAGAGTAGATTTAGGAATAAAAGATACACAACACCTTTTAGATGGCTCTTTTAAAACCATTTTCCCTCCCCTTGTTCTGCCACTTTTTCGACTTCACTCATCACTGTCTCCTATTCACACTTCATCACTATCTGCTTCTAAGGTCCTTCAGGCTGCAGCGCTCAGCCGTGACCCACACTGGATCTGTCCCGTCAAGGAGCACTGGCACGGCGGATGAGACAGTTGTGCTATCACACATCACTGAGTGTGAATGTGGACTGGATGAATGTGTGCGGAGATGACATGCACTGAACCTGAGCTATTAATGGCAGCCCTGCAGCCAAAAAAAGCTAACAACCTAGAAATAATAAAGAACTCTTTAAGGCTGGAAATAGACAGGCGCGCTCCAGTGAGTAACTCGTTCAGCATCGCGCCTTTTATAAATAGAGCTGAGTATCTGAGGATAGACTCAAAGGAGGAAAAAAACCTGCAAAGCGCTCTCCAAAATGAGGGGGAATTTATAAATTGGGGGCATTATAGCATGAATGGACTCTATAAATATCACAGCTGTGGAACAGCCCGAGCTGTACAAAGTTGTGGATGCTGTCATCTTTCTTGGTCCCCGAGGTGCCGTATTTTTTCTTGTTACATAAGAGCCACTGCTTAAGTCTGAGTTGTTTCTTCATTGGGATGTTTAGTACAAATGTGTCTAATTGTGTGGAGGTCTGTAATAAACTGTGTGAGGTGTGGAACAATATGTCTGTTGTGTGTATATAATGGCTTTGATGCAACAAGTCAGCGTACGATTAATCCATTTATTAAGTGTGTAAGTCTTCAAATGTGATATGTTGTATGAATGTATGAATGCAGTTTGGTTATTATTGGCTTACAACTTATTAACATTGGTTTGGTTACAGCTTTTAGCCCCTTCTCAGGATATATGCAGATGTTGTATCTGCATATACTTGGTCACTACACAGTTATATCTGTAAAGAAAGAACTGCCTTCAAGTGTGCATGTTTCATGTCTGAGACTTTTTAACTCCACCAGCTAAGCCCTTCAGTTTGTGCTGTAAAAATCAGGGGCTTGTGGTTAGATATAGTGAGTGAACATGTGCCATCTTCCCACACTGTGCAATAATGTGGTCAAATAGCTGGAAGCACATTGTACCACAAACTAGTATCTATTACTGTCACTATGGCAAGAGTGTGACTCTTGTTTTGCCTTTCTTAGCTTTTTCCTTAAGAGCAGAACCAATAGGAGCCACAGTGCAGATTACTAGTGGCAGCCTTTACAAAGTAAACTTTAAACCTTTTTATTTACATTACAGAGAGGAAATTTTAATAGCTTGGATGATAACATGACTTTTAGATTGTAAAAATGCAGTAAACCGGCAAATAAACTCCTGTTAATTGAGCATCTCCTGTCTCTCCCTATGAGGGGTTCTGCCGTGGGAACAACCGGCGACCAACTCCACAGGGTGGAGAAACAGTGACTACAGACAGCCCTCGGACATCAGACTGCCATCCTGTCTAAAAATGTACCTCATCCTCGACAGGAAGGAAGTCATTTCTGAAAGCGCTGGCACCGGGGGAGTAAGTCAATGTGATAAAAAAGTCCGAAAGTAATGAGAAGTCACGTCTCACCATCTGAAAGGGGATGATGTTTGTTTTAGCCTTTTAAGGCCATGACCAGCTACCGTGCCCTCTGTGTTCATGTCTTGGTGTTTGACAGAGGAAAATATGAACACATGAATAAGAGAGGCTGTAGCTGGTAAAAGTCTCAGTAAGCACACTTTAGTAAATTGATGGCTAGAACAGCTTGTGTCAGCTCTGGAGCACTTTTAGCTGACTGGGGCTTTCTTTTGGCTTGAGGGCCTTTTTGAGTCTTGCAGGGTTGGCACCATTGTTGGCATCACTGGGCAGCCTGTTCCTCACATGCACACTCTAGCATCAGGATAAAAAAGCACAGCATGATCCAGAAAGATTTTTGTTTCTGTTTGCCACTGAGATCAAAAATAATATTTTTGCTACTTCTTCTGCTTATTGCACAGAAAGTGTTTGAATTTGTTGAACTCTTACTCTGAAAGTCAGTAGAGGACAACTCAAGCTGTGTTAAATATTTCACGAATGAATGACTAAATAATAAATGAAATAATGATGAGTTATTCAAACAATGTCTAAGTCACTTACTGTTTTTCAGCCTTCTCTCTGTCATCCAGGAAAAACAGCGCAGTGGCCAGGAAAAACATGCCCCCCAGGACGATGATGAAGGGACAGAGCATGAGGGCATAGCCCAAGCTGAGGAACTTCCACAGCGCTGACATAGTGTAGTTCTGCTGAAGGGCGTCAGAGATCTGCACCCAGGCAAATATCCCCACCAAAGCCACCACACATCGCACACAGTCACACACACACACACACAAGAGAAGAGAAAGTTATTCACATTAATCATGCAGCAAAAACTTCTTAGATCATTCTGTAATGCTCTGACACACTGCAGTACACCGTGCTGGTTACACACTCATAATAAGCACTTTTACAGTGTGAGTTCTGCGTGTTTCATCATAGCAGCAGATAAAACTGACACGCAGCATGATGTAAGATGCCCTGTTTTTGTTTTAAACACAGCAGAATTTCACAGCCAGTGGCTCACATTGCTGTCGAGGGCTGACGTTCAGGCTGCCGCGCGCAGTTCTGAGGAAAACAACAGCTGGAGAATGGTGGGTGTGATGTGACCATTCCCGCCTCCCACTATCACTCATAAGCTTTTAAATGTGCATAGATCACAGTGCTGACAGTCGTGACGGAGAGCAGGCTGCTGATGGTACATGGCTTTTAGCAGATTGTGTGGAGGTATGCACAGCAGGAGCAGGCGGGTGCTCATCTGTGTGCCAGTGAGAATCTGAGTGGCCCTAGCTGAAGCATATTGATTATTTGTTAGTGTCAGCAGAATGAGATGGGGAGAACTGCTGACAAGAGGATGTTGTCTGTGCACATGCAGTATGTGTTGCCTGTGAGTACGAGCACGCGTCACAGAAGACACAGGAAATATAAATAAACTGTATATGTGTGCTTGAATGTGGTTCGAGTCCAGCAGCTGTGTGTGGCCAGTGCAGGCTATTTCATCAGATACAGCAAATTGCCTGCAGCTTGCACACGCACATTACAGCTTAGCTAAAAATACATAGCAAACTGCTGCATGGCTAATTATCCAGCCAGAAGGTATTTGTTGTCCAAGATTGTTTGTGGCGTTCCCCTGCCACCCACTTTGCACATGGCCATGTCCTATTCACCTAGTTAAGGAGGACTCCATCATCTCAGGAGATATGTGACAGCTGCCTTGCTGTACATGCTGATGGAAGAGGATCATGGGTGGAGAATTTTGGTGTGTTTTAAAACAACAGGAAGTGGTAGCTGTGTGGCACGTGGGCACTGATATCTGCAGCCGTTCCCACAAGAAGCAAATATAGTGCACTGGAAGCACCACATTGGTCTGCGAAGTTGAGTAGATCATCTCTGTGATTGGTACACATCACCCACTCTCCTGTGGTTGCTTAGCAGTAACCACCAGTATGTATTTCTTGAGTCTACTTTGCTCATTCACAGGATTTGTGCCAGTCTGCATGGATGACTCAATATCTGCCCTCGCTCAGTGCGTCACGACTAGTCCATCACAATCGTGTGCTAAACCTCAGCTCAGGAACTGAGGCAGTGAGTGGTGACGCACTTGGAGCACTCTGAATGTCGGTCGGGTGTTTGTGGAGGAGTGAGAAAACCCCCGGACATTTAGTGTGTCACCCGGAGGAGAGTTGTGACCCCGGAGGCTGGATGAAGAAGACTGGCTAACTGTGGAGCCATGTCTGAGTAATTCTGCTTGGCAGTGTCAGTCTGTGTTTGTTGGTGGGCTGCATTATTCTGACGTTTGGAGCTTGGACTTTGGAATATTGCTGGAATATTACCAGAGGAATTGTATTATACAGTTGTTCCCCTTGTCCACAAATGCTGTATGGTTGATTTTAGTGCTGGAACTGACAGTTATTTTATTCATCCATTAATCTGTTGAAGATGAAGATGAAAAGTTCTGCAAGCCCAGGGAGATGTCCTTAAGTTGTTTTATTTGTCCAACTCACAGTTCAAAAGTGTAAGATATTAAACCATATTGGCAGTAGTAAGTAGCAGTTTGTCAAAATACTGTATCTCTATACAGGTCAATAGGACTTTTATAGTCAAATGTACAGTATAGTATAGTAAAATGACAATGGGTTTTATCTGATCTGCAGAAACAATACAGCGCCAGCCTTTGAGTCAGATTCCCGGAATTTGGATTTGTTTTTTAATGCGACTTTTGTTCAGTCTTCTGAAGAACTTGTCAGTACTTGTAGATAACTCACAGCTCCTTTCATCTGACTTCGACAACAGTTTAACATTTCCATTTCAGAAAAGAAAACAGGACACTTTGAATGCAGACAGCTGCATCTGTTGCTAGCCTGTCAGACAGAAGATCTCAAGGATCAATTTGATTCACTAATCAAAGACTTCCACTTTCATTGTTAACCTGACCTAGGCTGTGAGCCAGAGGCACGACAATAAAACACAATGTAAACACTCAATACTGCTCTCTATCTGAATAATGTACTAGAACCAAAGTACATCATAAAACATATTAATAGGGTAAAGAGTAAAAATATTAATATTTGATGTTTACAATTTTATGTACAGCCTGCGCATACGTATGAGCCAGTTTTTCCTTACTGCCTGTGTGCTAATAAACAGTGTAGAGAACCTGCACCTGCATGGAGCTACTATTTAACTTCAGACATGTTAATTTTCTTTTTGGAATGAGAAGAATGCTACTTGACAGTCTGACGTGAATCCTGTTTCACACTCCACTGAATAGTCAGTAAGCCACACTTGTATTCTGGCCTCCTGGATGCTATCCTCTGAGAGCATGTGTACAGAAAGGTGGATGATGGGATGGGGGGGCTGACTGTGACCTTGAGAGAGGCCTACTGTCCCACTCTCCTGACCAATCAAATACACTAACACTGGCGTCACCTGGGAAGCATGAGATTTACGAGAAAGCAAGCACCGGCAGCCTGAAGGGCAGTGGTGAAATCACAACTGTGTTCACCGGCCCTCCTGGGACGTGTGCTAAAAGCTCCTCTTGTACCTCACTTTGCACTGGCCCACTTAAAGCGGGAGCTGAACTGGTGTGTGAATGCATGTTGTGTGCATGAATGGGTCCCTCGCAGATATGCTTAAGCAGTACGTCGAAGTAAGCATTTAAAACCCGAGGTGAATTTTAAATATATTCACTTCACACTACAATCCACACATACAGTAGCTGCTACTGGGGAAGTCTTACCAGGCCTATCAGGTACGGGCTTCCTGCATCACCCAGGAGATGAGAGGTGAAGCTCTGAAAGGCAACGGCTGTTGCTCTCCGTGTGGGAATAACAACAAACTGCACAGAGAGAGAGAAACAGAAATTAAGGGTGAGAAATACATTAGTCTGTGCAGGGTGATGAAGAGACAGAGGCAGATGTAGTGTAAAAACAATCCCTGCAGTCGTCTATTATGCATGCAGAGTTCATCTCAATGGGTCAGAACCCCCAGGCAGACCTGTCAGTCACACTAAGGATGTCAGCACTGGTGTGTTTGTGTCTCTACATACTCCCCAAAGTTCCTAACCTAATTACATATTAAGTAGCTGTTTGGTACGCCCACCTTACTGTAAGTCTATTTTCATTTGTCTCACTCGACCTCCCGTTTTCACTTGTACCAAATCAAACAACAAAGAAAAGGCTCCGCTCAATGTCTTTCCCTGAGCTGTATGTGAATCAGCCTTGGTCGAGACAGTAATTATCAGCTCCACCCAAACTGCAACCAACAAAGTCCTCAGAGTCCACTTGCACATTTCACAGCTCTAAGCTGTTATCACTGGATCAACGCCATTTGGTATAGTGTGTAGCAGGAGCCAGCATGTAAGTATAGGTTCTCAGTACTTACCATTAAAATGTCTGCTGTTATGGCCCAGTTTATGAACAGCAGTGTCTCTCCTATAAAGATGCAAACCTAAATAAAGAAGAAGAAAATGCACATTTAGTGGTGCTAATTAAGATCAGCTCATTTCTGCGGAACAAAAGACTCGTAACCAGACGTGAACCCAAAAGAGGAGGTTGCAGATATTGCTCCAGCGTGTGGGAATAAAAGTGCTTTGGCTGTGCTGGTTTAGAAACATGTTATTATGCTTTGGCCCAATTATACATGGAAGTGGAGGCCTTCATTTTGGTATTTTGCTGAAAAACAGCATGAGTATTGTTTATTCTTGTCACAGCAATACATTTAATGTGGAAACATTTTAACACCTCAGTTTGGATCTAGCTGCAAGATTTTACTTTTTTTATAAATGGCGGGACCAAAAAATGTACATGTTAATAACCAAGTGGAGTTGAGGATATGTAAATGTAGGCTACTGTGGGTGCACAGGCTGGGAGCAGCTGGTGCTGTAAAAACAGACCCAGAGGGATTTGGTTGCAGTGG
Source organism: Helostoma temminkii (assembly GCA_900302695.1). NCBI lineage: Eukaryota > Metazoa > Chordata > Actinopteri > Anabantiformes > Helostomatidae > Helostoma > Helostoma temminkii. The sequence goes on from OMLM01002862.1 coordinate 36,843, forward strand.
AATCTTGTGTATCTGTATTGACCAGTTTCGTCTGGCACACTTTAATGCAGACACCTGATGTGCTGGGGAATAGCCTTTCTACCAGTGTGCCAGACCTACACTACAGTACAGAGAGTCACAGCAGGAGTCTGCCAACAGAGATGTAGACAGGTCTGTTCTGAGACCTGTGAACCAGACGCCGTGACTGACATGTTGCCTCTTAGAAGAAATGAGCTCAGTTTTTCCTCAGATTAGCTGCGTGCTGATGAGACAACAGCTGTGAGGGGTCAATCGGGCCTCAACAGTGCAGCACCAACCGTTACAACCATGTCACGCCTTATAATATGACACATCTGTCAGCTTTTTGCCTGGAAACCTGAGCTGATCGCTTATAACTGCTGCTGTACTGTACAAATCTAATTGTATAATAAAGCAGTGTGAGAAGAAGTGAAGTTATTTGAAGTCAGCATCTGCTACAGTTAAAAGTCAATTATTTCTGTATATTTTCTTACAACACAAATCCATTATTTCTTGATGGTGATCTGAGAGAAAACCCAAGGTAACAGATAAAACACATCAGAGAATCTGTATTTAGAGAGAAAGAAACCAGATGTTACTTGAGCAAAAAGGTGAAGCCTATTTGCGACACAGCAACTGTGTAATTGAGTTGGACAGATCTGTAATCATGTAATTAATATGTGTATTTCCACAGCTCAGGCCTAATGGGCTGAGTCTTGCCTGTGACAAACACTGGATAAATGTGTGCCTTTGACCCCATGGAGGCTCATATAAATTTAATTAATTATATCAAAGTTGTTATGTTTATATTAGTAATTATATATCACTTATAGATTACTTCACTCAGAAGGTGCTGCATGACTACAGTTTAGTTTGTCAGTCAGTTGGGGTATTCCTGTGACTTAGCATCCCAAGTATACAAACATCATCATATTCATAATTTTTTGTACTGTAAAAAAAATCCTGCACTGGTCCAACAGCAAAACACAGTAAATGTCAATGCCAGTGCCAAGGTCACATATTTAGGATATGGAAGCCAGTTTGTTATGTTTCCTTACACGCATGGGAAATATTTTCCATCTTTTTTACATTTCCAGCATAATTACTGACCAACTTGTTGAGTCAGTTCCCATTCCTTTGTCACTGATAAGAGTGACAAATATGTGCTTGGTAGGTCCAGCAGCTCAGAGTGCATTGTTTCACAGCTGTAATTGTTAAGTTGCACCCTTTCCTGCTTCACAGGGCAATCTGACATACCAGCATCTCTGAGCATTTGCCTTACACTCTCAGCTTTGAGCTGGGAGTCTGAATCTCAATCTAAGCTGCAATTAAAGCTATTCATTATGAGGATCACCTACACATTCACCTATTCACCCCTGGGCCTGAAAGGAAATAGCATCAGGCAAGGTTTCCTATTAATTCCCGATTCAAACACCAGCCTATTAGTCTCTTGTTAAATTGGTTCCCTTTTAATTCTAACTCCCTGAGGCTAATGTATAATTAACATACTAATATCACTTTTTGTCACATTTGTTTTACTGAAGATCTGTTAATGAGGGAGGCAAAATTGAACTTAATTGCACTCCCTTCTGGTTTAAATTTTGAATCTTGCAGATACAGTACATATACACATCAGTTACAGGAAATGGGCCTTACGTAAGCTCCTACGATGCTCTTCTTGGCCACCACGAAGATGAGGCAGATGAAGATGGCCGAGCCCAGCATGCTGACTGCACATACCAGGGGGTCAGCTCGCTCTGTCTTCTTGCGGCACAGGCGTGTGGTGGCAGCCCCGATGACCACGCCTAAAAGCCCTGTCACACAGGTGATCGCCCCGAATATCAGACTAGTCCAGAAAACAGACAATAAAAAGAAAAAAACGTATTTAGTTACAGATCAGATAAAGTTACACACATTTAAAAAAATAGAAATTGGTTTAACATAAATGTTGCAACACTGAAATACTTAATAAATAAAGCTACAGAATACACCTGCTGGTATCTTCCTTTTTTATGAGGTTTCAGATTACACAAGTTAAACAGAAGCAGCAGGGACTTCAAACCTCAAGCATCAACCTCTCACCTGTCTGTGCTACTGCAGATCTCTTTATTACAGGGCTCTGCTGTCTTCTGAACCACCTGGGCTCTGGCCAGGTACAGAGGAATCCACATTCCAAATGCACCTGTGGCAAAGGACACTGCCGCCGCCGCCAGGGAGGAGAACACATAGCTCCGACTAACCACAAAGAAACACACGCACGCACAAAAACAAATAGTTATTCATGTTGGCACACAAAAAATAAACATGCAACAGTTATCAGTCACATTATCTAAAGCATCTCACTCCTCCTGGGTTTCCCTTTGTCTGATGACTGCAAACAGATGAATACAACAGCATTTGGGGAGATGATCTGGTTGGACAAGATTATTATGGACTCAAAGTAAGAACTTGTGAATAAAAAGCAGCGCTGATTCAAAAAGATAATTTATATAATATGTAGATAATCCCGACAGCTTTAAAATGACAGACAGGTGATTTAGATACAGTAAGTGGAACGGGTCGTGAACGTTGCCTTTGTTCTGTTTTATATGAGATGAATAAGTGATTGTTTATTTAAAATAGCCCCAATAAATCTGGATCACTACATAGAGTTAATATGAATGTAGGCCACAGATCATATAATAACAAAGGCCTACAGTGTTATGGATGGATTAAAGATCACCTCACAGTACTAATGCAGTGATGGTGAGTCAATGATACTGGTTCACTGTGTCTGGTGTTGACATTTTCAGACCTCTAATAGCTCTAACTGTGAGTGAATGAGTTTGTAAAAAGACAAATAAGGCATGTCACCTATCATTCAACAAGCCTAAGCTAAAGTGCTGACACGCATTGCTCTCAGCGATCTGCTGGGGAAACGTGACTTTGGGGCCTAAACTCAGTGCTGATCAGGTGTATCCCATGAACACTTACTTCTTGGCGAGCGCCTTCATATCACAGACCCAGGAGGTGCGGGTCCTGATACGTCCTACCATCTGGTCAGCGCTGCCTCTCTTCGGCTCAGGCACAAAGAACAGGATCAGAGTTCCAGCGGTGATCCCTAAAACCGGGGACACCTGCAACAAAAAAAGATAAATGAGGTTTCAGATCATGTTAACACATTACATTGACTGGATATTCATTCTAGGCTATACTTGGGAGCAGTTTGTAGGGGACATGTCAAATGCCAAACAAAGAGCAGTGTGTTTACAATCTGAATGGCTGGCCACTGTGTTTGCAGATACGCCTGACAGCCTATACATCACGTCTACTTGCTGCTGGCTCTATGTGTGGGCTTGTCTATTTGTGCAAACATTTTAGACTCTAAAAAGAGTCTTTTGGCTTTGAGAGCTGCTTTGTGAGATCTGCACCAAGGTGAAACCTCATAAGTGCCCATCTGCTGTTACGCTCACTATCATCTTTTCTTTTATGGGTTAGCATGTTTGTGCATGTGTGTGTCTGTGTGAGGAAGACAAAGACAAAAGGCAGGATACGATGTGTGGAAGAGGATTTGTTCAAGTAATACAAATGGCTCACAAAAGCAAATCCAATTTCATCTGTCAGGGCAGATTCATCATATTATATTTTGTAGCTTATAAAAGCCCATTTATATGCATAACTACTGTGGTGCAGTGAGACCTGTGTGTGTGAGACTACTTATATGTGTATGCGTGTAACCGTGGCCTCAACTTTTTCATAGAGGAAGTAATTGTGAGTCCGATGTGCCTCATAATGCATCTTATAATGTGGCTCCACACAACACAGTGGTTATGGGCTGCCTCAGAGGTGTGAGGATTGCAGCAACACTGATCATTTTCTTTTCCTATATTGTATCTATGCTGTAGTGTTCTGCTTTTGTGGGGCAACTTAATTCAATAAATATCTACATCGTAAATTCTTAAGTGCAGTCCATTAGAGGCAGCTTAATAGAAGAATAGAATAGAATAGAATAAATATTTGCTTTTTTGGTCTTAAGTTCTTTCATAACTATTGAACAAGACAATGGGAGTCTGTGACCTTTGACCTTGACCTCCATGGAGCCCATTATTCACTTCCTGTTTGGATGTGTAGAAATCAGACAAATTAGCTACTGCCCTGCTTCTTATTTCGATGCATCTCCCTTGCTCCTTCGTACAGTCCACCTTTTCAGGAAGCTACTTGGAACACGCTGAGCAAAAACAAACAGAAGTGCAGTGTTTTTTTCCTAAAGGCAGGATACTGCGACACACAACCTGTTTCATCTCTTGTTATTTGTTTTCCTCTGCATGCCACACCGGTGATTAATTGGCTTTGAGATTGTTTTATGGGAATGTCATTGTAGTTGCCTTGGAACAAAATGCCCCGCTCTTTGTTATGTGTTTTTTAGTGTTCCACCAAGGCAAGAAGAAACGGCCTTCCTGTTTCCCCAGACACAGCGAGCTGTGATTTTCGGGAATCTCTTCCAACATGACATACGTAGAACATATTTATTGTATTACTTTAAATGTCTTATGACATGTTGGGTCATAATTTGTTGGAAGCACTTTTAAAGCTGACCCTAAAGTCAGGGTCTGTCAGGGAGTCCTGTTAAGGCTTTCGCTAGGCTAGTCTATTACAATCGGTATGTCTTATAGAGCTGTTCACTTCAAAATGTTTTGTCTCAGTAGAGTCCCTCTAAACAGTGCTATGACAGTGATTTATGCTCTGGTTTAACATCCATGTCTGCTACTAAATACACATTAAATGTTCTTTTAGCCATAAACAGCCAACTAAGGTTTTCCCTTGAAGCAGTACCTAATGAAAGTGCTTATGTCAGCAAATTTCTACAGCTTCATTTGTTATGAGTTGAAATTAGCCAGTAATTATAAGAGGTCCAGCTTAATGTTTTTGGAGAACCTCTGGGGCACCTTTGTGAGCAAGTACATATACAATACCAGGTGAACATAACTAGTACCAGTGGGTTGTTTCAACACATTGTTTTGGTGTCATTGTCGTATCTGGGTACGGGGTATAACTCACCCATTACTGTGTTGGTGATTTTTTGTTGTCAGTGTTAGTTAGTGTCAAATGCTTTTTATAAAGCTTGAGCATCATCATTTCCTTCCTTCCACGATCTATAAATCATCACTGTTGTCATAGTAAGCTGCTGGTTATTGCTCTGTGTTTGCTCCTGTACTTTTTGATGCAACAAGCAACATGCAGTTAGTATTGTGTCCTGACTAGAGACAAATTTTTACTCTTCACTTCTTCGTAATACTGAATGTGGAGACAACAAAAGCAGAACCATAACATTTTGACAATGGCTGAACATTTATGTTCAGCCATTGAACATTTATGCTGAACACTGCAGTAAGGCTGAAGAAGCAGTGACACCATGCTGTTTTACTGAGGTCCATATTGACTCTCTGGGTAAAGAGTAACAAAAGATAAATGTGTTTACAGCAACCGAGAAAGAAAAGCTAGCACTGGCCTTGATGTTTATTAAAAATCCACTAACACTGCTGCAACCATCAGATCAGATTATAGTTTTGTAGGTTGAATGCATACATGAGAATATGTAGAGAGAAAATGTGTAAGTTGTTCACCCTTTAGCTTTTTCTCCACTGTGATGTCTCCGCAATATTAGGGCCACCATGTGTGTCTCACCCATTACTTCTTTCACCGCTGACCCCTCTCACCCCAGATTCATTACAGGGCTCGCCACTAAGCCCCGCAGGAGGAGCTGTGTGCATGTTTGTGTGTGTAAGTGCAGTGTTGGAAGATAATAATAATTATGCCCTTACCCTCAGTGCCCAGTGCCAGTCTCCTGCCGCCACCTTGGCGCTGGAACCCAGGATATAACCCAACCCACTGCAGAGAAACACAAAGACACAGCATCAAATACACTGCTCTGAACCAATTATACAGCATACAAAGTATATGAGTCAGTGTTACTTCTATGCAACACACATTACGTGTTTGTAGTCTGATTAAAGTTGCAGTGAGTGCTGGGTACTTGACACGGAGCTTATAAAAATGAAAGCATCAGTAGCAGCTTGGTTAGTAGTGTTATTTGTGGAAGAGTGACTTCTGTCTGTAGTTATACAACAGTATAAGTGATATAACAAAATAACAGTAGATTAGATCAGATAAAGAGGCCCTGATGTTGTGGGAGGCTCTTCTACTAGATAGGATCAGCATGTAAAGGCAAACTGAAACTGAGATGTCTGAGTGCCTTATCTTCAAAACAGTAATAAAGTAGTAAATGAAGAGCTGATGTTATGGATGTTTGTTAGTGAGCAGCGTGATCACGATTAACATGAAGGTGCACAGAGTGGTTTGATGAATACAGAAAAATTTTGATGCCCTGTTAACAGACCTCACTCTTATTGAGCACTTGTGGAAGATACTTTTCAACAGTGGTGGATCTTTAACACTAAATGCATGAATGCTGGTTTTAAGTATTAGAAACAAAATGCCAATGATTCACAAAAATAAACAAATTTTCCCATTTATTTCTTTGGAAAGTGTGAAAAAATTGGTGCCACTGGTCAGCGGGTGTCACTGATTGCTACCATGTTCACTTTGTTTTTAGTCCAGAGTTTAGTCTAGATGTAGGGTGGGTGCCTTTTTAGGAAATAAGAGCAAGATTAAAAGTGACACAACATTAGACAACAAGCTCAAATCTGGAAATATCTTTTGGAATAATCCCAATGCCAAGTGGCACTGAAGTAGCACTTTTCCTCTAAAGTCACAGCTTTTTCTTCTTCCTCTTCCTACTGGCTATTTAAGTCATTAATAACAAATTAGATTTCCTGATTTCCTTGAGATATTTAAACCTGTTCAGAAACATTAAATTGTCCTTTTCCATTAAAACAGCAGATTGGATTAACAGACTGATGATCAAACACAGCCAGTGGGACTGTTGATTCTTACACTGGCTGCTAAAGAACCAAAAACATGTTTAACTGGTTTTAAACTCAGACCACATTCACACATAAGCACATTCAGAGCAAAGGGGGAAAGAGTCTACGGCAGCGCTGCCATGGTCAGTTGTCCAAAAATAACACCCGCGTATAAACAGGCTCAGACAGCATATGATACACCCAGTGAATGACTAACAGCTAATCTTATCAGAGTCCACCCAGAGAGTGCTTGGAAAGTTTAACAACAATAAAACATGAGCATGAAAAATATGGTCACATCAAACACGGGAATTGCACTGAACTCTGTTTGTGGTTTCAATTTCTGGAGGGAAAAAAACAGAGCAGGGGAATCCATTTCCTGTCAATCCGGTCTAATTCCTGAGGTCATTTCCTGGAAACGGTCAAAACAACCTCAGTAAAGACAAAACAAATGGGAGACTGGATAGGATGTTTGACTGTGCTTAACCGAGGCCCTCTCTTTCACCTTCTATTGTCTGTGTTACTGGGCAGTTTACTGTGACCCAAACATTTTTTGGCAGCTCATTACACGACCACTCAGAGGGCAGATAGCCTTCATTTTGCTCATTTGTCTCCAACCTGACATTAAAAACCCGTAGTATCCTACAGTTCTAATGTTTGCTGATGTTTACAGTGCTGGAGTAGGTGCAGCATGTTTTCCCTTTCTCTAGCATGTCCTTGTGTGTGATTCTGTGTGCAGAAGCTGGAAAACAGCACAGTATGCTGCAGCTCGGATGCATGCTGGTAAGCACTGTACAGTGTATAATGATGAACCTCAAGTGGCTCCCACACTGCATCCACCGCTACATTCATCTTTTATTGCTTGCCTTTGTTTGTTTTCTCCCTATGGCCCTTTTTCTGATTGAATGAACTGAAAAGGCTGGAGATTTAAGCTTAATAAAACCTCCTACCCCCACATCCCCACGCCACATTTCCAAAAAGACTCCCACCCTCCTTTAAGCTTCACACAGCTAATTGTAAGTTCAGCTTTTCTTTCTGCACAAGCCTGAGCTCTTTGTGTAGCTGCCGCTGCATTAAAAAAGCCAGACAGGAACAAACCTGACCTTCTCTACATGAGAATAATCCCAGTTATCAATGCTAATGCTACTGATTCCTATACAATTTAACATTTAAGGCTGGATTGGATGAAATAATTAAGTGCCTGGCTACATGTCACAGAAATTCTCATATTTATTCTACAATACAGGTTAAGTCTGGCTCTTACCTTCCCAGGGGGATGGCTAGGTAGAAGACAGACAGCATCATGGTGCGGCTGTTTTTAGTGAACAGGTCGCCTATGATGGTGGGAGAGATGGAGGAGTAGCTGGACTCACCGATGCCCACCAGTCCCCTGGAGAGCACAAACAGCCAGTAGTACTGCAGCGAGGGAGAAAAAGACAGAGAGAAAATATGAGTTTTGTTATCAAACTCAGCAGGGAAACTTTCTGTCAGAGCAGATTGTTAACCCAACAGCAATTTGTGCCATTTTCTTTGGCCATTTTTCACTGTGAATAATTGACGCTGGGAGAAAAACAGCTCAGGTCTACTTTTACACCCCACAATACTAAGTAACACATCTGTAAATCTATATATCCGGCCTGTAAAGCACATTTCAGGTTACACTTACATTTCATCTCCCAAAGTAACCCACAGACACAAGGACACTGCATTAATACGTGATCAACAACAACAAATATGCAGTTCTTCATCAGTGAGTTTTCTTATTCCCTTAATGTTCCCATATTGTTGCTTTGGTGCACAGTATATATCATGTCCAACCTTTCACAATGAAATTGTTACATGTGACTCGCAAATTTGTTGGAGGTCAACTTAAACTTTCAGTTCACACACATCAGCACTAAGAAGAATCGCATTAGCTTTATATAGCTTTATTAAATGACTTTATTATCCTTTATTATACGTAATGAACTGAAGAACAAAAAGATTATAGTTAAAGGCTTTTACAGGAGCATTCAGACTAGCAGGGGCACCTGTGTAGGCAGCTGGATTGTTAACTGTTTCCATGGCAACGACAAGTCACTAGATGCAGACTGCTGTGTTTGCTCGTGAAGCTGCAGTAAAATCTGATTCCCCCACATAGTGGAATGGCACAAACTGCAAATAGTGGCCATTCATTTACATAAAGCCTAAAAGACTCATGGGTAAACTTAGTGGCACTTGTGGGACTTTCTAATGTAATAATAGCGACTTATGCTATAATAATTGTCGTCTAATAATGTGAGTGTGTGGGAGTGTGATGAGGCTACACTCTGTGGAGTTTGTCAGCTGTTAAAAGAGATTGATGATGGTGCTGCAGGTAGCAGAGGCAGATCTAAGACGTCGACCTCAGAGCTGACCTGAGCTCTCAGCAGTCACTCCAGGATCATGCTGCTGGAAGGAACATCATGTCACAAGGTCACACACATAGCTCTCAAACATCCTCTGAGGAATACACCCACAAACAGCTCATATAAAATGAGCCTCAAGGGATTCACGAGATTGCTAGTGTAGTTGCCCATATTATTTCCAATATGTGTTTAAAGTTTTTCAGCGTGTGGTTTTGAAACGTATGTACACTACTGTGTTTGTCACATAGTTTTGAATGATTCACAGACGGCCTATTTTCTTCTTTTAATGGCCCACCATTTAGTGGTATCATGCTGTTGCTCTTTTTCTGTGTGTGGTCACCTCATCTCCACTTGGAGCAAGTAGCAGTGACAACAACAATGACAAAAACAAAAAAGCAAAAAACAAAACGTACTGCCAGAAAAAATACCACAAAAATGAAGATCGAAGACAATAAAAGCAGATCAAAGATTACAAAGAAATTTTAAGGAGGTTTGACAAAACCTGCTTCACCTTTGACTGTTTTAAAGTATTCAAGTTTACAGCCATGCTAGTAGGTCTGTGAGGCTATAATGAAGTGCTATAAATTATTATCATCAACCTGTATCATCTACTTCTACATATATGAACCCATGAAACAATTAAACTTATCTCAGTTTGCATTTGGTAGATAGAGGAGAAATATGTTTTTTAATTTCTTCAAATCAACTTAAATAATAATTATTACTGGCCGGTCTAATAGGTCACAGCATAAGCTAACAACTTCACATTGGGAAGAGATGTGCTTATATCTACAATTATAACAGCTGACAGGCACATAAAAGGGCTAGTAGTTAAATAGTCATAATCCTTGCTTCTTTATATCCATATAACTGAATGAGTCACGATTTCCATTGAATAGTTATACATAGAGATTAACCTAAGAGATAATAAAGAAAACAAATGTGTGTCATTAAAAAGATGTGTGTGTCATTGCACCACAAGCTACTCAGCTTTTTTGGGTCACAGTCAGGAGCAACACGAAGCCACAGGCATCCAGGCAATGCATGTGGAACTCTGAATGCCCAACATCGTATCACTTTTTGACGATGATTTGCTTTGGTTATGCAGAAAAATGTATGCCGTTTGAACTTTTTGACAGAAGCAAATTTTTGTTATGTAAGTTTTCAATTCTGTATCTGCTGCAAATCTTTCCAAAATGCCCCAGAGAGTCGTAAATGCATAATGATAGGACTTAGTTGTAAGTGGCCATTAACATTTCATTGCATGACATGTCTTTCATCTCTCATGGCGACAGCGCTGGAGTGTCATTACGTAAGAGGCAACTCATTTTGTCTTATTTGATTGGCACACTTGGGAGCTCATCTGGAGCACGGAGTTAAAGTTTGGGGCAAAAGATTGCAGGCACTGAAGATCGCTCATCTCCGCATGAGCAGTCAACAGCCTTTTGCATCATTTTTCAGGGTGGAAGGCGCCCTTCATTTTAGCTTAACCATAAGCAGGCTGAGTATTTCCTGCTTAGGCAAATTGCTGCCATCTTGTCCTCTAGCACACAAGTCTATGGGGGATTGAAGTCAAAGGACGGCCTTCTGACAACATCAACATCTCTGAGTTGTCATTTCCTTCCATAGCTTTGGGCTGGAAAGCCTCAGCAGTGAACAGGCTTACTCACTGAAGAGACGACGCTGCTGGACTCCGCGGCGCTGCTCTGCAGACAAACCATGTGCTGCATGAATTTAACTAACACAGCTTTTAATGCCACATATCCCTGCCAATCAAGCTACGTCAAATTGTCGGTTAGGTTGGTTTTTATTACGACTGTCTATCAAATCTGTATAATAGGATCTGTCTACACACCCATGCACACAGATACAAGCACAAGTACATTTTACAGTAATGTGTTGGCTACTTACTGTGTGGTACTCCTCCCCCATATCATCGCCCACAAGAACAATGTTATTATTTAATGCTTCCAACGCCGCCCAGTGCACAAGGCTTTTAGAGATATCAAATCTAAATCCACTTGTCAGGATGCGGTGAAACCACAGAGTCTTATCTTCTAAAGTATTGTAATTGAGACAACTCTGAGGCATGGGCCTTCATTAGTAGACTGGCTGTTAGCCAGTGAGAGAGAGAGAAAGAAAGGGAAGGAGACATAAAGAAAGGCTACAGTGTGTGTCGGACTTAACAAGCGTGTCATTTCATTTCACTAGCTTTAACATCAAGCATATCCAGATGGTATGATAATTATTAGCTCGTCAGTGTAGACCACATTACAGGCACAAGGGTCTAATAGAATATCACTGCAGTTCTTGTGCTGCAGTTTCTCTCAATGCCGTACCTCTTTACTGATGAAGGAGCTCGACAGAGTAACAATAGACCAGAAGAAAATGCCACAGCTCAGGATGACCTTTCTGTTGAAGCGGTCGCCCAGGTAACCGAAGATGGGAGCTGCCACCATGAAGCTGCAGATGAAGACTGCGGAGGGAGAAAGAAAAGGAGAAAATGTTACTGTGGACATTCTGTCAGAAAATGACTGTTACTGGTGCTTTTTTATAATCTGATGTGTTACATCATTGCATTTTGCTGTAAAAGAATTCAAACTAGAGGTGGACTAAGCCATTTCTTTCAGCTCCCACAGTCTGCTTATTAAGTCATGACCTGTCCAGATCAACTGCATGATACCAGTCAGCCAGTGAAGGACTGCCAGAGGACACCTCCATTCAACTCTAACGATTAGGATTCCTTTAAAATTCACCAACATCTGCTACACAAAACCTAGCTGAAGAATGTTAAATACAGATGATGAGTAGTGCGTGATGTCACTGAGAAATGTGATGTGGGTTGTACAGGATTTAATTTGTGGCGAGAGGGGAAAAAATGTTGTAGCCAAGGTACAGTGTGTAGTATTTCCAATAAACAGTAGTACTTCATAGAGACAGAGAGCCAGGGATGAATGTATTACTCCAGGAATTAAAGTTAAACTGACCCAAGCCAATTAATAGCAATACACCACACACATTCTTTCCCTCCATATTCCTCGGAGAGAACCGTGACTGATGTGTGGCCACAGATAATTCCCACATCTTAATTTCCTACAACTGCACTTATGTCCCCGTAAAAGGAACACTTAAAATGTGTTCTCCTAATTGCCCCACTGCTGACTGGACAAGGAAGCCTCGTTCTCTGAGCTTTTAGTCAATATTTATGAGGAAGGCCAAACAGATCTGAATTTTTAATGCGCTCAAACAGAGTTTTGTATCTTTGTGGAGGAGAAAGGGCAGAGATGTTACTTTTGACAGCAGCGAGGGGAGCTGGGGAGGCAGGCTGCACTGTTTTGACACATCATCAGCATAAACATACAGAGGAGGAAGGAGGGAAGGAGATGAGAGAGAAAACAGAGGATGGGGTGTTATATAAGACAGTGGCATCACAGTCCCACAGCTGCTGAGGCCAACCAACAGGATAAGGGGCAGTAATCAGATTAGAGCACAACTGTAGTTTTGAACATGCGATATTATGGCATGAGGAAAAATAAAAAGTTCTTTCATAACCCTACTTTGGGGAAAAACTTTACGTAACATTGTTGCAGGTATTTGGATGGGTATTTATGTGCTATGTACTATGTAGCACATGTTAAATTTTTACATTGATTAGTTTTAGTTCAATAATTAATATAACTTACTAATGCTGTACTACAATAAGTAGCAACAATAAAATTATATATTATTATTATACGTTATACTGGTGACTCTCACATTTTGCTTTTCAATACATTGTAATACAGTCTGAACACCACCGGCAAAAACAACATCATTTTACACAGTGAAATGTAATCTTAAATATAATTTAAATGTAATTTGCAGCATTATTAATGAATGAATCAATTTAAGGTTTTCATAGATGGATTCATTAAACATAATTCCCCACCTCATCCCTCTTGTTGCCCACATTTCCCTCTTTCTCTCCTTCGCAGCCTCCTTCACAAGCATTTATGTCGCTAAGTGCTGCAGGTCTGTTGCATAATGCTAAATGACTCTGATCATTGCACTGTGGAGGTCCAGCTCTCTTAAGAGCTTAACCAACTTACCCTGCAGCCTCTGCACTGCTGGAGAAACC